>VUQH01054959.1:0-13317 GCA_015106775.1 Etroplus canarensis | reverse complement strand
GAAGCAACATCTCAAGCCATCAGCCAGGAAGTTGAAGTTTGAGCACAAATGGGTCTTCCAAATGGACAATGACCCTAAGCATACCACTAAAATAGTCACAAAACGGCTTAAGAACAACAAAGTCAATGTTTTGGAGTGGCCATCATAAAGCCCTGATCTCAATCCCATAGAAAATTTGTGGGCAGAATTGAAAAGGTGTGTGCAAGCAAGGCGACCTGCAAACCTGACTTAGCTACACCAGTTCTGTTAGGAGGAATGGACCAGAATTCCAGCAAACTATTGTGAGAAGCTTGTGGAAGGATACCCAAAACACTTGACCCAAGTCATACAGTTTAAAAGCAATGCTACCAAATACTAAGGTAATGTATGTAAACTTCTGACGTCGAAGAAATTAATAAAAATCTGTCTAAAATATTCTATGTCTCAGTATTGTAGCATTTAGCGAATAGAAATAATTTTGGCAATCCTAACTGACCTAAAACAGGGGAAGTTTAGTCCGATTTAATTTCAGACAATGAGAAAAAAAGTTTGTGTCTTTTTACGCAGTGTATGTAAACTTCTGGTTTCAACTCTTTACTGCAGATGATGGAATACTCAAAGTCTTTGCAATTTTACATTAAGGAACATTATTCTGAAATTGCTCTACAGTTTGTTGACAGTTTCTAGCAGATTGCTGAATGTCTGTCTATATTTACTTCTGAGAGACTGCCTTTCTAAAGTTAGCTTTTTATACCAATCACATGACTGTCCTGTTGCCAATTAACTTAATAAGTTGCAACATGTTCTTCCAGTTATTTCTTTTTAGTACCACTTACTTTTCTAGCATTTTGTTGCCCTTGTCCCAACTTCTTTGAGACATATTACTGCCATCAAATTCAAGTTCAGCTAGTATTTTTCATGAAATAGTAAAATGTCTCGCTTTCAACATGTTTTCTATGTTCTTTTGTAAATAAAATATTGGCTTATGAGATTTGCAAATCATTGCATTGTTTTTTATTCATATTTTGCACAGCGGCCCAACCTTTTTGGAGCTGGGGCTCTAAAATGCACTATATACGGTAGCATTTCCTAAAACAAGGATTACATTCAACAAAATTATTTCTGTTTGTATGATTGTCTTTTTTTTGTTACATATATCCTGTTTTTGCCAGACTATTTTCAATTCAAATCAAAGTCTTCATCAAAGAAGATCAGTTTGTGTTTGTTTTAGGAGACAAACGGGAGACAGAAGAAAAGGAATGGAAAACATCAAAGAAAATTGTCACATTAAACAGCAACAAACACAGATCTGAGCAAAACAGAGGACATGAAAATGGAAGAGATGACTACAGATGACTTCATGGTTCATAGGAGCAAATATTTAACAAGTTTTGTGGCTGCAGCAAAATTAATTATCAAGATTTTATTTATAGGAAGACTTACCCTGCTTTTACTCTTCAGACACGGCCTGTGCATAAAGGGGCAGATACCATTGCTTTATTGCTGTCATAAACAGTGTTTTTAAATACAGTGAATGTGTACTGTACGGATGCATAAGCATTCTATTGTGACTTTACATGTGTGTTTGGAGAGCTAAAGATGTATGTAGCAGTTCTTTGGTGTCTCTCTCAGTAACAGATGATGGCCTGCTATTCAAGATGTGTTATTAAAAATGAAGTAGCACATTGTCATCTTTTGTGTGGGTTTCCTCACTGAAACAAATAACATACACAGTAAAACTTTAAATCAGTCCTTTACTTAGTCTAACCAGAAGTTCCAGAAAAATTCTAGAGCCTGAATAAGAGTAAAATGTTGATTTATGCGCTGCATCAGTTTTTCTCCTCACAGTAGATGAAAGTATCTTATTCAAGACTTGAGGATTATAATATTGTTGCTTACTATCTTTTTGTCGTCTTGCCCGTAGCACAGTTATATTCTAGGTTGAATAACCTATATATTTTTGTGTAACTATTTACATCATTCCTTTTCATCATTATCCAATATCTAACAATAGTTCTTTCTTTGTTTCCCCTCCAGTCTGATCTCATCTAGACGGTACTACTTTGAGATTCTCCACAAGCAGGATGACAAAGGCTCGGATCACGTGGAGGTCGGGGTAAGTCTTCCTCATTTCCTCTGTTTTGCCTCCCTGCTTCTCTGTTGACATCTTTTTTCCTCACAATTATTTCAGTACCTTCAGCAATCTGTCTGTATATGAAAATTGCTTCAGCTGTCTGGAGAAAGCCTTCTCATTTTGCAGGAACATTTCCATGTAGTTTTAGCTTGTAACCTGTATTTAACAGTATCAGAGTGGTGACTGAATAGGTAAGGAATGAAAGGAAGTGTTCGAAGCAGAAAGCTATCTTTCACCCTTCTCGCACTATGTGGTACTTTGCATTTCTTCCTTTTTCAGTGGACTCGTCAGATTCTCTAATTAGAGTTTTATGCAATTAATGCCCAGCTTGTTGTGGTTCTGGCTTTCCCTAAAAGACTTAAAGCTTACACTTTTTTTTTACGTTACTCAGAGCATTTCTCATCAGTTTTTCCTTATTTGCATCTTTGCTCTGTACTTCTTCCCTTGCGTCTTTGTCTCCCATTCACTTTGACTCTGCTCTGCACCATTTTTCTCTCACTGGTGGTTTGCTGCACCCCAGGCAAAGCTCAGAGATGAGTGCGTCTTAATTTTGAGATGAAGTTTCAAACGCGAGCCCATATGTGAGCTTGTACTTTGAGTAGGAAGGCAGATGATAAAAAGAGATCACTGGTGTGTGTATGGAATGAATCTTTTAATAAGCCTCAGGTTATCTTCATCATGGTGACCATCAGCAGCAGCAGAGCAGCAGCCGTATTCCTGAAGTGTCTTTTTTTCCACCCTGAAGGTCAGTAGTTTTTTTTTCCCCCCTTCTTTCTGTAGCCTCAGGCTGCTTTCCACTACTGATTCAACTGTTTCTTTTTAGAAACTTCACTGTCCTGTCATATTTTTAGTTTTTATAAAAAGTTAATCATTTTGCAACTCCCTAATAATTACTACATTTTCCAACAGTTATGTCCTCTAGTTTCTGTAAAGTACAGTTGGTCTCTCCTGCTTTTAGTCTGTTCATTGTTGTTTATCTTAGAACAACAGTTGGAACACAATACTGTGCTCTGTGAGTTCTGTGGTGCCATGAGGCTCGTACACAAGCAGGTAGGCATACAACTTGTGCTTGTGAAAATTAATCAGCCAGCTGTTAATTACACATAGTGATATTTACTGAGTTTTACACATGACAAGATGTCTTGTTGTCTGTTATTGGCAGGTCTCACAGTGCTATATAGGTTCTATGGAATGTTATTGATGTGATTGTGTTATGAGTATGTTGCTAATGAAATCCTAGTGTCAAACCTTTCCTTTTGTATGGAGAGCCTTTTGATAAGACAAACAGACTGAGTTGGTGAGATACAGTATAATTTGATAAAACCTGCAAAAATACACGGTTATCCTTTTGACTGGACTACTGACCCTTTAAATCAAATCTGTTTATTGCTACAGTGCTATATGACAGTATCTGGAAATGTATACTGTTAAAACAATTACATGTTCCTCATTCAACTGTTTATCTTATGCTCACCAAGCTGTAAGTAAACACCAGAACTGTTTCTAACAGACTAATTCAGCTCTGCTGCCACAAGAACAAACTGTCCTGGATTGCAATGTCCTTTCTAGTTCATCCTAAAGGTGTTCATTGGGGGTTGAGTTGGGCGCTCTGTGCGAGCCAGCAAAGTTTCTCCACACTAAACTCATTTAACCATGCCTTTATGGCCCTTCCTTTATGTACTGTAGCACATTTATGCCGGAACAGAAAAACAGAATTGTCCAAAATGTCTTGGTAAAATGAAGAATTAAAATCTCCCTTCACTGGAACTAAGGGACTCAGGCCAACCCCAGAAAAACAACCCCATATCGTCATCCCTTCTTCACCAAAAGGTTGGCACAATGCAGTCAAGCATGTAACATTCACCAAACCCTGACATGTACATCAGATAGAGAGGTGTGATTCATCACTCCATTGCTCAAGAGTCCAGTGGTGCTGTGCTTTGCACCACGCTACCCGACACCTTGCATTGTGCATGGCACGGCACAAGCATGCAGTTGTTCAGCCATGAAAAACCATACCATGAAGATCACGGCATGTGTTTTTATGCTGATGTTAAAACCAGAGAAGGTTGGAACTCTGTATTTACTGAGTCAGCAGAGATTTGATGAGTTTCATGCCTCATGTCTCTCAGCACCCTGCGATACCACTCTAACTACACACACTAACTACATGATCTGCTGCTTTGTGGCTGAATTGCTTTGGTTTCTGAATCCTTCCACTTTGCAATAATACTACTTGCAGTTGATTGTGGAATATCTAGGAGGGAAGAAATTTAACCAGCTGACTTGTTGCTGTGTACCACAGTCAAGTTTAGTGAGATCCTTAGACTGGCCCATTCTTTTACAAATGTTTGTAAAGGCAGGCTGCATGATTAGGTGCTTGATTTGATACACCCATGGCAATGGGACGAAATGAAACACCTTAATTCAATGTTTAGGAGGTGTGGACTTTAGATGATACATACAGTGCCGCGTTCATCATTTTGTCTCACACTATGGTGACAAGCAGGCCACAGTGGCTGTACTGCTAGGGGCCTGAACTGAAATGAGGTATAGACTGATTCAGAGTGGTTTTCCTCATTTCTTATCTTTATTAGGACTTTCAAGGTGTTTTTTCATTTTTCTCCAGTTTTAATTCTTTTTCTGGTCATGATTTTATCTTCGGTTTTGGCCAATCTGTCTTTAACTACAAATATGACACACTAATCCACTGCTGTAAAGGAAAAGGGAAATTAAAAAATGGACTGTTGAACAGTTTAATGGTCCTTCATTTCTGCCTTCATCACTTAGCCAAGCCTCACAGTGCACCAAATGATCCCTAAAGGAATGACTGCCATTGTTGCCGAGCGACTACAGGAATAGCTGTAATGCCATCCTCGTGCATCTCCAAGACAAAAAGGCGTGGCTCCAATTTGTGCCAACTCCAACACTACACAGAGTCTAGTACAAGATTAAAAACATCCAACCAGCTATGTAATAGCTATTTTCAAGGGGCTATAAAAATCATGATAGTTTCTCACTGAATATTAATTAGTCCATCTTCAAAAGATGTGTATAATTCAAATCTGAATTGCTGAATCATATTTACTCTTCTTGTGGATACTTGTTGCTACATGCCAACAAGAACAGAGAATCTGTATGGCTATTTCTGTTTTGATTCCATGTGTTATCACTCTTAAAGTCCAACAGCTGGACAGTAGAAAACTGAAGAAAGGGAACAAAATCTAGAATTATATGCAGTAAATCTTGTGCACTTGCAGATTTATGACTTTGAAAATGTTGGTCTTTTGATAAGATCTCTGTGGCTTCAGCTAAGGGCAAAAAGGATGAAGTCAGAATGAGGGATGGGGAGAAAAACTAGGTCTGAAATTTGAAGAATAGATAAAGGGTGAAGGCATCTAGTTGAAGTACTTCTGCACCCTGTGGTATTCCTTTTTCAAATCAACTTCCTAACAGACTTTACCAGTCACTCAAAAAACTGTTCGTGTGATTATCTCTACTAGCAAATCAAGGTCATGTCAAAATCCATCTCTCTCTCCTTTCCATGCTCATTTTTCTTCCTCTTAGCCAACTACCCAGAAGGCCATCAAAGTGGGTTTGTACTAGTAGAAACAATTTAATGATGCATATAAAAGTTATGGAGGAGCTCAAGATTGTGTGCGGGAATGTGTGGTGTGCCTGAACGTGTGCATAAGTATGTAGTACGCTGTCGTAGGAAGGCCCCTGTGTGTGATCAAACAGTGGAATACATTTCACACCTTGACAAAAATAGAAGGCTTACCGTGACCATCCAACAACAGCACAAGCCCACCTTGCTTAAATCCGCTGGAACCCAGGCACTCATTTGTTAAACAACAGATACCGTGGATTCACAGCTCTTTCTCCTGTGTTCTGTGGGAAGCTGTGATTGTATGGCCAAAGGTAGACTTTTCCTCTGGGAATTTGTCTAGTAGCAATTCCTGTGAAGAAATATCAAAATCTCAAATATCAAATAATACACCAGTACAGTTTGAAAGTTATATTTTGGCTAGAAAATAAGAGAGAAAATGTTTGTTTTCCCTGTGTTGGCATCTTTCTTTTCCATTGTGTGCACGATTTAGAGAAAATGGCTGCAGGGAGGCGGAACATAAACAGCATTAGAGACAGGAAGAGACAGGTTCAGTATTCACCATTCCTTCCCCAAGGGGATGGAAACAACTGTATTTGTGTTTACGAAGAGCAGGACAATAACTCAGGAGATTGTTAACTTGTTAGGATAAGTGGGCAAATTACCAACCCACATTCAGCCTGAATCTCTCCACTACAGTCTGTGCATACCTGCCTCATTTTTTTCCCCTTCAAATAAGCTCTTTTTAAAGTGATGACTGTTTTTAAATGGATTGTGCAGAATGACAGATGATTTAGTGAGCAGAAGTTTCATTAACTTTCTTAATTACCATCTGGATCTTTGTCAGTGAAACACAGAACCTTGCCACTTGCCTAATGGAAAACATCTATTGCTACCATTGTGACAGAATGAAAGAAAGCTTTGGTCATTAATGGTAGGAGTGAGAGGAAGAAGAGAAGAAAGTCACACCTTAATTAGTAATAGCAAGTTTATTGACAGGCACGGGGGAGGCATTTCAATGCAGGAATTTAGCACTGCTGCCAGACCAAGTGTCAAAGTGCCCACCAGTTAATACACACACCCATCTACCCAAACTCTGCAGAGTCGTGCATGTATTCAAAAGGTACAACCACACACACACACACACACACACACACACACGTGCACACAGGCCTCTCAACATCTGCTTCATGCCTCCCCTTCTCAATATAAATCAGCAGTAGTTCAAGTAACCTGGCACCAGCTGTTAAAGTATATTGTGTGTTTCTTTTACTTTAGAAATAAATCAGTTTTCTTACTGGTTCTTTCTGGAGTCTAGTTTAGGAGCTCTTAGACATAAAATTGCATTCTTGCTTCATTTCACTTTGAGGTTTTCTCTTGTTTTCAGTTTACCTTTTCAAATATATTTTAAGGTTTTTCCTGTATTCCTTTAATATCATTTACAATGATTTTTAAATTTTCCATGTTTATTTGCATTTAGCTTCCTGTAAATATGTTTTATTTTGAATATATAATACATTTAAAACTCCAAATGGATGTGAGCTTTGTGTTTTGTTGTGTTTTCGAGTAAATTTACTTTATTCTATACTCAATTGTTTTGTTTTTTTACCTCATTTTTCTTTCCACCATATTGGCATCTGAAGACATTTCTGGTTGCCAATAAGCTTTTGGCACCTTCATTCCAAGACATACTATACTGTCTGTATGGGAAGGGTATGGAAAAGTCAAGAACAATAATAACTTTTACCTCACTGAAAATCTTTAATGGTATGGGATCATTACATTGCCGTGATATTTGTCTTATTCTCAAGAGGACAGTATTAATGGCTGTCTGTCTGGCAACTTAAATGATTGCAGGGTGTTTTCTTTCTCTTTATGAGGATTGAAATTACAAGACCTCTATGATAATTGCTTCTCCTGATTGGGAAAATCTAATTGTATTGCCAGTTATTATTCTCACTTATGTTAGTCTCATTATCAAAACCTCTGGACAGTCACTTATGCAGTGTAAGCCCACAGGGATTTAAAGTTGTTCGAAGAGCTAATTTTTATATTGCTCTGACTCGTATGTTAACTTTCATCTTATCATCAGGCAGATTTGATCAGACACGTCCCAAAGAGCACCATCCCACACATGACATGCAATTTCAACATTAAAAGGAAACCACATAGAGCATTGTCACCCACATTCATTGTGTTGTCTCAAGTTAACTTTAATTAGTTTATACTAAATTTATCTCTTACCAATTGCCTCTCTATGCCACCAAATCTTGCCGAGGCACGGCTTGTTTTATATGGGGAAGTCAACATATCTTCAGCAATTGTGACTTCAGTATCTAAAAATAATGGAAGGAATCTCTTCTGCTTTTCTTGATAACCATTAATCTAGTGGATTTCATACTTGGCAGATGTATTCTTAGGGATGCAAGGAAATGCAGTGATGAGTCTGTAGTCATTAGAATGAAGGGTTCTCATACTTCTGGCTAAAAGTGGTTTCTGTTACCAGCATTTCCCATATAGTGTGGTGAAGCAGAATAGAGAAGAAAGAGCAGTGCTACCATAATTGACACCAAAACACAGTAGACTCTTGCACTGAGCTGAAATGAAACTGATGGATATACTTAAGGTAGAAGGAGAGAAATACATTTATTTTTAATGTTTTTTTTCCTGTCTTTGCTTTCTATTGATGGGGAGGTAGCAAATGAAGTACTCATTTTTAAGCTTTGAGCCCCATCCAGGGCTTGGATAGAAGCTGTGCTCACTGAATTAAATTTTAATATATACCAATTTTTCAGCATGTCTTGTTTCTGACTAGAAATGACTCAACAGTCTTTTTATTTTCTGTTTGTTTTTTTTGTGTTCATCTTTTTTCCATCAGTTCAAGTAGCTCCAAGGTTTTCATATACAGTATGTTGCACACTTTAAATCGTTTAGGTTAGGTTAGTTAATGCTTTGGGATATTTTCTTTATTAAGTGTTATTTTGGCCAAATTACCTGGATGTCTGTGACATTTTTATTTATGTGGTCCCAGTGCAAACACATAGCAGGGACATTCTGTCATGTACATTTGGCTTGATTTGATTCCAGGGAGATTCTTATGGTGACTAACTAGTTTCTTCTGAGAGCATACAGGGAATCACTGTAGACACAATCAGTACAACATGCCAGTAATTGCTATGGATATTAGACTCATTTGTCTATTTGAAATGTCTGGTATGAGAGACTTTGGTTAATGTATAATTCAGCACAGAAAATAAAACAGTCACTGTATCCACCTCTTCATCTCCCTTTGAATATTGTCCCTTCATCCCCAGGCAAAACAAGATGATATGACATTAAAAACAAGCCACTGTTTTCATGTCACTGACTAGGAATGGAAGTGGCATTTATCCTTTAGAATGTAAATGTTTACTTGTCAATTGAAATAAGAGTATAATCATTCATAGGTTTATGTCTTTGTTTTTATGCCTTAGTTTTCATTTAGCATTTTCAGTTAGATGCTTTTCTGTCTGCATTCTTGTCAACTTTCATTTTAGAAAGTTTCTGAAATAGTATCAGCAAGGCATCAAAAACACCAACACCAACATTCCTTTGTGTTTGCTCCGCTAGGGAGATATTTGTTCAGAGCCTGTCAGGAGTCTCTCCTTGATGCTCTGCTGCTAGGCGCCTGTCAATGGGCAGCCCTGTAGCTCCACACTACACACTAGTTTCAGTTAATACTAATGCCAAAATTCACACTTTGTTTCTCTTTCTACCAAACAGCTCAGTATATGGAATATTTTGTCTTTTCTGCCATTTTATTACACTATATATACAAAAGTATTGGCCTACCTTCACATTACATTTATGACATCCCATCGTAAATTCATAGGCATGGATATGAAGTTGGTCCTCCTTTGCAGCCATAACAGCTTCTGAGAAAGCTTTCTGCAAGACTGTAATATTGGGAATTTTTGCCCGTTCGGGAGATCAGACACTGATGTTAGAAGGGTCTGGCTTGCATCTCCATTCTAGCTTATGCCAAAACTGTTGAATGGGATTGAGGTCAGGGCTCTGTGTGGGCCAGTCAAGGTCTTCCACTCAAAACTTCTTCAACCATAACTTTAAGTACTTTACTTTGTCCAGTTGGGTACAGTCATGCTGGAATAGAAAATGCCCTAACTGTTCCCACAAAGTTGAAAGCATAGCATTGTCCAAAATGTCTTGGTAAACTGAAGCATTAAGATTTCCCTCAACTACTACTGAGGGGTCCAGGCCAACCCCAGGAATAAAAAAAACAAAGCAAAGCAAAACAAAACATTGTTTCCACTGATCCAAAGTCCAGTGGTGGCATGCTTTGCACCACTACATCTGATGCTTGGCATTGTGCTTGGTGATGCAAAACTTGCCTGCAGCTGCTGTGCCATGGAAACCCATGTCATGAAGCACCCATCACAGAGTTTTTGTGCTGATGTTAATGCCAGAGGTTTAAAACTCTGCAGTTATTGAGTCAGCAGAGCATTGGTGGTTCTACATGCCCTAGCACTTAGAAACTGCACTTTGTAACTACGTGGTCTGCCACTTGGTGGCTGAGTTGCTGTTGTTCCTAAATGCTTCCATTTTGCACTCATAACACTTACAGTTGGTCGTGGAATATCAAGAAGAGAAGAAAGTCACCAAATGTCTTTTTTTTACATCCTATCATAGTACCACACTGGAATTAAGCTCTTTAGAACAACCCATTCTTTCATAAATGTTTGTAAAGGCAGACTACAAGGCTAAGTGGTTGATTTTATACACCTGTGGCAATGGGACTGAATGAAACACCTGAAATCAATGGTTAAGATGTGTGGCGCAATATTTTGCCCTTATATAGATTCCAAAACAAGTGTATCATAATTAAACTTAGTTCTTAAACACAGACTTCAATGTGTGACACTTAAAAAACATGTAATAAAATATAAAAGCTCTTCCAGGGTTAAACTCTTAGTTATAAATAAAAATCATGGTACAGACACAAAAGATGCTTCAAAATGAAATGCATTTTGTTTAAAAGTCATGCTAAGTGTACTAAAAAAATGAAAAATATACTGTCCCACAAATTATCATGAGACCAATCTGACTTGGCTTGCTAGCAATGTGTCATTCTCAGTGAAATTAGATTTACCACAGCCAAACAGTTGCCTGGCAAAAGAAACACAGACAGGTGTTCTGGCTTTCATTCAAACTCATCAGTTAACAAAAATTGATTTGATCACTTTTATTAATTGTCATGGTAGTAGGAAGAATTATGTCCATTTCTGTTTCAGTAACAACAACCACAGGTTTCATTAGTATACAAGAATCTGAAAAGAATACACAGGCTGATTTTTAGAGCTTTTTTCTGATGGATGCAATAGGGTCCGCTTAACACAGTCTTTTTCTTGATCTGCTTTCATCTCTCTTTCTCTATCCCCTTCTGTTTAAATTATAACCCTTAGCAGTTAACAAAGGACACATGAAAAAACAAACAAGCCCATAATATATTATTTACCACTCCTATATCCCTGTTCAAGCGTTGACCCATTTTTCAGTGCCTTCTGTCTGACGATTCATCTTGGACAACTTAGATTATGTATGTTATATTTAATTACATCAGTCATATTAGATCATATTAAGTAGCCATATATATTTAAAGGATAACACTTGTGCATTCTGAAAACTCAGACAAAACAAACTCACTCAATAATTTCAAACCTCTGCATTTCTGTCTGCTCAAAAGTCTATTCAAAAGATGTCAATTTTTAAAGATGGTTCAGAAGGATAGTTTTTATTTTTGATGAATTCTAGATATGCTTTTTAATTGATAGGCACAATAATTTTATCAAATGCAACATAACAGTAAATATTGCATTTGTAAGGATATATATGAATAAATAGTGTAGTGGTATCTTTCACGTAAAAGCACATGTATCAGACTTCTTGGCTTCATAGCATAGATAGATATACATTGCTTTCTAGGTTTCTGGTTATAATGGTGTCAAAAATTAATGAAACTAGACTCAAATAAAATATATAAAAACCAGACATGGTACTGCTCTAAATGACCATTTAAACTCATGCAAAGTACCCTGTAGAAACAAAAGCTAATAAATAAATAACACTGATGTAGTCCTGGTCTCTTCCTGCTTTTTCCCCTTTCACGGGTTACATCAGGCTTGTTCACATCTTTCTTGTCCCGAAAGAGAGAAAAGATATATAAAGTACACAGTGAAACTATCTGTCCTCTGCAGAACAAATGGAAATAGACAACCTTTAATAGTGAATAAAGGTGAGATGCTATTGACAAGAAAGGAGGACAGCAATGTTGTCCACTAAATTAAAGTGTTTACTTTCTGTTAATCTTATTTCACCTTAGATCTCAAGTAATTTTTTTGTAAACTTTAAAGGTCAGATGTTTTAATTATGTCATTTTCACTAATGTTTCACATTAACAAAACAGCTTTGTATCAGTAAGGCCTTAGGCTTTGGAGCAACTGATTGAATTAAGGTAACAAAACCAGCAGCCAGCAGTCAGTCTTCTCTAAAGCAATAAACTCCTTATTATTCAAGGATTAAAAAATAACCCACACTGCATGGAAGAGGAACACTATGTTGTAATAAAAAAGCTCTAGATGTGTTCTCCATTTAGTATCACACCACACCCTAAGTAGGACCAAAGCCCTCTTTTTGGTCATCTGATTCAGAACAAAAACAAACCTTTATATATCAGTCGGTGGTCTAACCTGCGTGAAACGGCACCACTTGCTGCTCATTGTCATTTTGCTCTGGTACTTTTTATTGTTTCCCCTTGGATATTGATTTTTTTCCCTCTTTTTTGAACTTGTAGGCCTAGTGAGCGACTCTCTGCTTTTTCCTGCCGCTTCCTGTCAAAACTGTTTTAAAGTAGACACACCTGTACACGCAGGATACACATCTTCATTCACACTTTAATTAAAAAATACTGTGTAAGCACACACACACACACTCACCAGGTTGTCAGAATTCACTAGCAAATACATGAGGCAAGACAATGAACAAGAATCCACAAAGTTGGAAAATGGGCCCTACAGGGGTGCAAGTGTGTGAGTTTGTGTGCCTTATGTTCACTTAAGGCTGATGACACATCAGCAGTGTTGTGCTCCACTGATCCCTAAAAAGGGTCATGTTGACACTCTTCCTCAATTCACAGCTGAAACAAGCTGCCAACCATAAGTCAGAGCATCAGCTGTCATTGTTTCTCATTTTAAAATTAACATCCTTCACTTGCAACTTTGACCTGTAAGGAAGTTTTGCCCATTCATCCAAAAGAGCACTTTTGAGGTTAGACTCTGGTGTTGGATGAATACAGCCCTTCTCACAATCTCTACTCTAGTTAATCCTAAAGGTGCTGGATAGGGTTGAGGACACACACACACACACACACACACACACACACACACACACACACACGTGTGTGTGTATATGTATATATATGTATATGTATATATATATATATATTTATAACTATACAAGATCAACAGGACCCTAAGAGCCTTCATCAGGAACTCAATGGGGATGTGGCGTACAACACTAGAGGCCAACTTCAAGGCAATAGCAC
>VUQH01054958.1:0-19204 GCA_015106775.1 Etroplus canarensis | reverse complement strand
AAATAAATAAGAAGAAATACATTAAAAAACAATAAAAAATAATTTAAAAATAAATTTAAAAAAGGGAAAAGAAAAAACAAAAAACAGAAAAAGAAAAAGAAAAGAAAGAAAAGGGTGGGGAAGGGGGGATACTGAATGTTTTTAACCACTTATGAATGAATGAAAGAAGTCAATGAATGAATATGAATGTAATTTTTAGTTTTGAATTGTCATTGCTTTTTTAATCAAACTGAGTGTAAATTATACCAATTGGTCTTTCCTTGTATCAGTCTGCCAAAAATATAAATCATTTTCACCTTAGAGATGACTTGATCCCTCAGATTAGAGTGAACCCTTCTTGAATGCTCAGCCTTTCCCTTTAAATCCCCTGGTGTCACTCAGAGCTACAGGACGAGTTCAGGCCTGAGCACTAAAAGGTCTCAGCAGCTTAACACCAACCTTAACACATGACTCACTCCTTCCAGGCTCATAAAGCCTTCTTAATGGGTCTAATGTGAAGAACAATAGAAAAAGACTGGGTCAGTGACTTTGAATAATGCAACTCACTTCGAACAAATCAAGAAACATCTTCTGGTCTAAAAGTTATAGACGAGAATCCTTAAAAAGTCACTTTGTGCATGATTTAAATTTGAAGGCAATTATCCAAATACATTTTCTATGACTGAATTAGGAAAGACAAATATGATACGGCATCAGTAGACTTAGGTGTAAACATTAAGCTTTTAGTTTCCCAGTACAGCGAAGTATAGAAATATTTAATTGACCCTTCCATCTAAAACTAGTCATCTTTTCTTCTTCTTCACCTATATTAAAGTAGGTAGAGAAACCATTAAGTTTTTCAATTATAATGGGATTCTTACAACAAAGTAACACTAATTTGCTATCTAAATTAAACTGAATATAAAATGTTTCCATATTATTTTCAGAACACCCTTATAATTGTGTTATTCTTAGTAAATTGTATAGAAAAATGGTTGGAAGTTGTTTTTTCATCAATATCTAATGGCGTTATATTATTAGGCGTGACATGTGCGGACACCAGCTCAGGACTGCCTAGTTTGGAATAAATGGTTAAACATTTCAAACTTTGTTGTGTAGCCAGCTAATGTTAGTTGTGTTCTTTGAACTGTAGTCAGTGCTTCAAACCTAACTGAACAATATGGTCTGTGGCAGTTTGTGAAACTATGTCACCCAATTTTCTGTTGAGTTCTGTTCATGGCTCACTAACTGCCCTACTTGGCAGGTTTGGCTCCCTAACAGTTCAATGATTTCCCAAAAAATTAAATCCAAGATGCAGTTTCACCACTATGACAGAGTGAAATCCAGTACCAAGTATGGACTGAAAACACGCACGTGCAAGTAGTCAGAATATAACTTTAGTGAGTCATACAAATATAGCACTTCAGCGCTCAAAGCACTTCATAAGGAGACGTGTTGTTGTTTTTGTAAGATCCTTTTTGAATTAGAACAATCTAGTCATGGATTAATATTTGATTAATGAATAAGATCTCTTTTTATTCATTCATTAACAAATTAATTAATATGTGCTTTTATTGTACATGAGTTGCCATTAATTTACTGAAATGTGTCATTATTTCCATGACACTTGTGGGCCATAGACATATAGCTGGCGCTGGTTTAATTTTTTGTATGATTTGTGACACCACTGAAGGTAACTGTATGCTTTCTGGGAATTGAGAGGGACTGGCCCTTTTGTACATAATCTAAAAAGACAATTGGAAACTTAACATATTACTCAAGGTGTTTTTTCACTAGAATTTCAGCTTTTCATTAAAGTGACATCAGGGGAATGCATAAGAGTGAGGCAATGATATCACCAAAGCTAGAAAAATGGACCTTTAATGAGCCGCCTACATTGTGTCTGTTTGGATTGTCTCTGCCAGAGTTATGGATAGACTCTCTCCACTGGGATTTTTAATAGTTCTTAATAGATCTGAGACTGGTGGAGCGAGGCAGACTGCACAGAGAGCCTGATACAAACCAGATGCAAGGCTAACTAACCTTCTAGCCTTCCTGCTATTTAGGCAGGGGTTTGCTAGCTGTACTTTCCCCTGAGTTTGTCTCTGTGTTCTTCACAAAGACCTGTCACGTTTAATGGTCTATTGGCTGAGTGGGCTGCTGTAGCCCTCTCTAGAAGAAAAGCATCACGAAGAAAGGCTCATGGTCAGCTAATGCAGCTTAATATTCTTTTAAAGGGTTTGGGGAACAATTAAGAGAGTGTTTCCCATGGTTCTCCCCCCAGCGGTTTGTGACTGCCTGTGCAGCCGCTCGTCTGTTTGATGGACTCTGAATGCATCTTATTGATGGGGTCAGAGATTAGAAGCAACCGTGCGAGGGGAAGAGAGTGAATAGAGGGTCCCACATGGCGGCCTCAGTACGGCTCAGACACAAATAACCACTAACAGCTCTTCCACTTGTCTGTCTGTGAATTGTATTCATCTGTGATGAATGAGTGATTGAGAGCTGCATGCCCTCTAATAGACATTCACAGATTCTTCCAATTTTTTTCACAGTTACATCTTTTATCTAGCTTGGTTGTGATAAACGTTGCTATAAGCTATTTTGATGTATTTTCTGATTGCTATCACTCTCCCCTGAAGACTCTGAAAATGAACTATTTGATGCCTTATGTCATTGCTGATTTTTCCTCTGTGTTTGTTTGCACATGTACTGAGCCATCTTGCTAGCGGAGCACTGTTCTGGCATGCACCTACTGTGCAGTTGCCACATGTGTGAATGTGTTGGGTCACGACCTCAGCAGCAGACACATGAAGCAGAACAACATTTAGCCCCACAACCTGCAGAGAAGCCATGCATTTCTGACTCCAAGCATGGGGCGAAACTAGAACAGGACCGTGACATAGGCTACTGTGCCAGTGACCTTTGTAAGCTGGGAAATGTGGGAACTTCTTCAACCTGAACACTGCAGCAAATTTTTCATTTTAGAATTTAAAGAGTATGGCCCTCTCAAAATAAGGTAAATGGGAAAAAAAATCTACTTGCAGTATCACATGAGTGGAAGTGGTCTGACTCAAATGAAAACATGTCAACCAATTTCCTGCCATCTGACTCTGTGCAGCCATTACTTACTGACACTTAAGATATTTGTAACAGTTATAAAAATCCAAAGATTTATGCAAAATGCATATAATACTGAACTATAAAATTAATTGCATTCTTTGATTTTGCCCCTCTGCCGATTTACCATTATATGTTTATCTGTGGTGGAGTGTTTGGATGCCATACTAAAGGAGTGTCCATCTACTGCTATAGCTGACCATGCAGTGGCAATTAGAGGAGTGTTTGGGGTCAAGGAGAAAGCAAGGGTTTTGTTTGCCTCCATCTCATGATTGAATGGCCATGTATAGGACCATGAAAGAAAAGAAGCCAATTAAGTAAGGGGTGGTTTGATTTTTTTGTCCTGTGTTGTAATTAGGCTCAGGCTCTAAAAAACTTCCTCAAGTACCATTTGGGTTGTTTTGTTGGCTATATCATTAGGACCAAAATGATCCGCCCAGGTGCTCAGTGCCTGAATATGCTGAGAGATGATGTAAAGAAAAACTGCCATCCACAAGCTTTTCGGACTTGTAACAGTCCCCTGCTCACACACAGCAGCATGCGTGAGAGTCCTTAAATTCTGCCAATCAAGCTGGTTCAAACAATGACAAACATGTTTTACATTCAGATGATCAGAGAAAATAAATGAACTTGATGTACATTCATCTGAATTGTAAAAAGTCCAGAAAATGAGAGTGATTATGTTCCTTCCTTGGACATTTCAAAGGCACTTCAGAGCTTCAGTTACCTTTGATGGTGCAGAGCCAGGAAGTGAGTCACATGCAGTGGTTTTTAAGTGTATAGCTTCATTGAAAACCACATCTAGTCAATTAAAGTTTTTCCCTCTCCACCAAAAGCCTCCACAGTTCACATTTTCCATAGTTCTTTTCATCATTTCTCAGCTCTCTTATGGACAAAATTTATGAAGTAATATTAAAACACACACACACACACACACCTACACACACATACACGCACGCACACACACATATATAAACATATTTCTAGAGTTTTTCATCAGACATAAGGAGTCAGCTGTGTTAAGTGATTAGACAAATCAGCCTAAACTGTGACAGACAAAACAAGAACCATATCTGACCAATTAATGACATACCATGACCCCATAAACCCCCCACCCTCAGATACACACACACACACACACCTACACACACACACACACACACACGCTGACACACTCCCTGCTTCCTGACTCTGGGAAGTTCAGAGTCTGGCAGCTGCTGTCAAACTGTGGTTAAAGGAGGGGTAGCTCAGGGGCATGGGAAGGATTTAAGTGTGCCATGTTAATAACTCACAAGTGGTACAGGCCCACGGTCACTCTGTCATTAAGGTGCCACCACACTTCTGGCATCTGACCCAAACTTACATTCCTGTTGTAATGGGCAGCAGCTGGACCGAGGTTTCCAGGAGGACAGCTGAGAATAAGCAGGCGGGGAATACCACAGGGAGCTCCCATGATCATCACTCCTCTGAGATTCAACTCTGCCCCCTGCCTGTTCATTAGTTCCTCCAAACCAGGAAATCATTTTAGATTTCCTGTTGAAACAGTGAAACACATGAAAGAAAAGTAATTATTTAGAGTAGTACAGCTTCCATGTTGCAGTCAGTAAAAGTGTTGCTGTTATGCCTCTCAGGGAAATGTGCATCTACTGAACAATTTCATTGTGCTGTACTTCTGACCTTCTTCTTCCACCCTGAATCACAGAGATACATTTTAGAAAAGCAACCCTGACAAAAAAAAAAGTCCAAAGTTGAACTCATTTGCCTGTAGTACTGTTTTTTTTTTCCAAAAGCACCTTCTGTCAGTGTTCATGTGTACACAAGAAGTGGGGGCTGACGCACAGACCTCAGTCTTGGCTGAAGACCAGTGGCCAGAGCAGCGTTGGCAGTGAGATCGTGAGAAACAGGGGGGCGACACCCAAATGTCATCACAGCTGCAAAACTGCTGAGCATAGAAGCCAAATTACAGAAATATGTACCCCGAGGCCTCCCGACAATGAAAACAGAGCCACATTTGAGTGACTGCTGCAGTGGAAGTTGTCCTGCATTATGTTTCGCGGGATTTAACATGAGCAAGAAACTCCAGATTCCACAGCTGCTGGCAGATATCACAGTGCAGCGTCGGTAGCTGTGTGGGAATTTATACTGGTTTAGCCCCATTATTACTGTGCTATGTTATTGTGCATCAAGTCTGGTGCCCAATGAATGTGCTGATCATTATACTACATGAGAAGGCCATACTGACAGCTTTTTCGCACGTGGATGCTTTGAGTCACGGTGGCTTGGATGTATTATTCACCATAGTATAATATTAAGGCTTTAGGATGAAATGGTGTAGTTCTGATGAACAATTTGGACGTCATTAAGCCAAACTTGAGAACTATCATCATGTTAGCAATCTATCTCTGACAGGAAGTGTTTGTGTGGTTAGGAGGCTTATAAACGCTTTGTGTGTTGGGGGATTGTGGGGGGTGGATGTGTGTATCAAAAGATGCACTTCAAACTTTTCTTCCTAATCAGATCAAGCACTGCAAACTCTTACCAACAGTCAGATGGCACAAAACTTAACTTTTTTTTAACTTCAGCTTTTGCCTTATGAATGAGCTTGAATATTACTTCAAATATTCTTTGTTGAAGTATTTAATTTTTACAGGCATAAACAATGACAAAACAGTACAAGAGTTTACTATACTCAACTTTTAGCTCCATGTATGGGGCATGTGTGAAAACTATCTACATTTTATAAGGTGATTTTAGAGCACAATTGTACTTTTAGAAAAACTCTTTAAATAAATGACATTTTTTACCCAGCAGTTATAAATTCACTAGTGTACTGGGAAAGCCCAAGGAGGGTCAGTGTACTTTTTTAGTCTGTTTCACTGTTTTCAGTGGAACATTCTTCTTCTTTCTTTTACCTGTGCCTCATGGCATGGGCATTGGGTAGGCACACTGATCAACATCATCATCATTAATTCTGTGAAAAGGAAATGATCCTTCCAAGATCAAGCTATCAATCTCAACTCATTCAGTGATGATGTTATTTTTTGTATATTTCTGTCTTTCTATGCCAAGAATTCTAAAATTGTTACAGTTTGCATTTTCTGTTCATGAAAACAGATGACAGGAAAGGCTGTGCATGGTCAAGGTATGGCTAGGGTTAGGCAACATCTTGTTCACAAATGACTCCTATTGGCTGGTATAGGAATTGAGCACTCACTGTACTGTTTGGTTGTACTTGGTTTTGGATCCATCACCAAGTGTAAATTCTATTCTCAAAAATCATAGGTTTTCATGCAAATTGATTTAAAAGTCAGACTAGTTACTTCCTGCATTTGGACAGCATTTGAACATAAATTGTGGGGTGTGGAATAATCCCGTGCGTACATATTTCCTAGGATATTGAGCTCAGTCAATCACTCGCTTCCCACCCACGAAAGCTGCCAAGTGTGCCTAGCCATACTTAAAGCCGCTTCCTGGGAATAAACCACTGTGAATGTTGGCAGAGACAATTTTCCCAGTAATCTTGAACTTGAAGAGCTTTACCTTAATTGACAGTAGCAACTGAATTTGTACAAATGTGTGTGTAGGCAGGCCTTGAAAATGCCTGACTTTGGTGAATCCTAGTAACAGTACACTATATGGACAAAAGTATTAGGCCAGCAGCACATTTCACCAACCGTAGATTTTATGACATCCTATTCTGATTCCATAGGTATAAATATAGAGCTGCACAGAACTGGAAACAAAGAACTGTCCTAATGTCTTAATAAGCTGAAGCATTAAGATTTCCAAACACTGGAAATAAGGGGCCCAGGCCAACTCCAGAAAAACAACCCCATATAGCACCCTCCACCAAAATTTGCAGTTGCCAAAATGCATTTATTCATGTATTATTCTCTTGGCATTCACCAAACACAGACTTGTCCATCAGACTGGCTAAAAGTGTAATTCATCGGTCCACAGGACATT
Organism: Etroplus canarensis; assembly: GCA_015106775.1. Classification (NCBI taxonomy): domain Eukaryota; kingdom Metazoa; phylum Chordata; class Actinopteri; order Cichliformes; family Cichlidae; genus Etroplus; species Etroplus canarensis. The sequence goes on along the minus strand of VUQH01054958.1, from coordinate 12,139 downwards.
TCCATTGTTCCAGAGTCCAGAGGAAGTGTGCGTTACACCACTCCATCCAAAGCTTGGCACTGTGCTTGGTCATGTAAGGCTTGCATGGAGCTGCTCGGCCATGGAAGCCCATGGCATGAAACTCCCAATGCACAGTTTTTTGTGGATATTGATGCAAGAGGAGGTTTGGAACTCTGCAATTACTGAGTCAGTGGCATGTTACACCATGTCCCTCAGCACTCTGTAACCCCGCTCTGTAACTTTATGTGGTCTGCCACTTCATGGCTGGGTTGGTGTGGTTCCAAAGTGCTTCTAATTTGCAATAATACCACTTCCAGTTGATGATGGAATATCTAAGAGGGAAGAAATTTCATGATCTGGCTTGTTGCAATGGTGCTATCCTATTACATTACCACATTTGTGTTCAGTGAGCTTAGAATGACCTGTTCTTTCACAAATTTTTGCAAAGGCAGACTGCATGGCTGAGTGCTTGATTTTATACACCTATGACAATGGGACTAAATGAACCACCTGAAATCAATGGTTAAGAGGTGTGGCCCAATACTTTTGTCCTTATACTGTCTCTGGTAGCCTCCAGGGCCACAAATGGACTAAAAAACTACTGGGATTGTCTAATTTTCCTATAAATCATGGTCCCAGAATTGAAAAATGCAACAATCATATACTAAATTCTAAACATTAGTGGTTAGAAACCAAAAAATTACTTTCATGACCAATCAAAGTTTTTATATTTCATTTCACTATTGTCCTTTAAGTGCTCTGTTAAGCACTCCGAGGAGTGCATTGCTCAAAAAGTGCTATATAAATAAAGATTGATTGATTGAAAATGCATCCATCGCTCATTGTTTGCAAGTTGTGTAGGAAAAAAAATTAACAGAAAAATGTATTTTCTCCTAGAACTCAGTGTTTGTGGACAAATTCCTGAAAAGGTATAACAGCCATGGTCCTCCTGCAGTCGTGTGTGTATTTACATATATACAGGTGTGTGTCTGTGTGTTTGTGTATGCAAGTGTACAATAGTAACAGAGTGCAGAGTGGTGTTTATTTGTGCATGAGAGTGAAGCTGGGAAAGTTTGAGAGAGGCAGTAGCCGGGCGGGTGACTGCAAGGGAGGTAGACTTGTGGTTTGGGTGGGTGGGGGTGTTAGTTATGTGAGTTTAAGGAGGTGGGTGAAGAGAAGGGCTGTGCAGAGAGAGAGAGAGAGAGAGAGAGAGAGAGAGAGAGAGCGCCTGTGCTTGTGCCTTTCAAGGTGTGTTATTTGTTCAAGGCTGTCCAAACATTTACAGAGCGCTGGCAGCCGTGGAATGCAGAGGCAGGGCTGAGACTGAGAGCAGCAGCCGTGGGAAACCGCTGCTCTCCTCAACCTCTGCAGGCTCGTTCCCCCTCGGGCAGAGTGTCAACACAGACAGTGCCAGAGATGTGTGGGTCTGATAGTGACAGGTTCCATCAGCAGTCGCACACACACCCACACAAACACGCACACAGATACACACAGAAACACACATACACACGTGCAGTTCCAGCAGGCACACAGCCGGGCTCATTGCCTTGCAGACTGACACACATTAAAACACAGAGGCACACGCCTTCCCTCACATACTTACTCATACACTCACACACACACACACGCGCGCACACACTCATTTATTTGTTCATTCACACACCCACACACACTTAATTCCTTAAGTCTTTTGAAAGATAAACAGTGGACTTCAGAAGTGCTTTGGTTTAGCTTTTGATTCCACAAATATAATGTATACCAGCACATGCCCATGTGGGATTTAGTTTTATTCATGTTGTGTCAAGTTTCATGAACAAACATAATGGTCTAATTTGTCCACCTCAGAGCCTAAGCAGTGAATCCAGTAAGTGTCAGGAATCAGCTGTCTGGAAGAGACACATGGACGATGTCAGCTGTTAGCTCAACTACTTTAAAATCTAATAATTGGTATGCTTATGTTTTCTCTGGCCTGAAAAATCAACATAATATAATAACGCCAGAGTAATACGTGTATATATTTGGGATTATAGCGCATGTGAATGCCAGTATTTCAAAGCCTTTTGTCAAAATGTCCTTTTATGTATCTTTAACGAGGAAAGTAGAGTTGCTGTTTAAACATCCACCTGATTTTGCTCCTTTCCAATCAGACTGAGGTGACATTAAGCATGTCTCCAGGTGGGGACCTGCCAGTGCCAAACACAAGAACCAAAACCTGCTGAAACCCACTCCAGGAAGTCACTGTGCACTGCTGAAGGATATCCTGTGATAACAGCTAAATTCATGAAGTTCATGACGTTCCTGGGTGCAGAGCAAGTTCACTCATATCTTGGTATACCTGCTCTCCACTCAGACACAAACACCAGAGATAATGCATGACTGACTTATTGAACCTCACACAGACTGCCAAAGGGTAAAAACACTTACCAGTTTTCTTCAGTGCCAGTATAATGTTTTATTTCACATAAAAAATTATTCTGACAGGGTTTGTCTTTATGAATCACTGTCTTAAAATTATTGAACAGAGATGGAACTGAAACACTGACAAACTGCACCACATTCAGTGAATTTAAACACACACACACACACACACACACACACACACACACACACACACACACACACGCACGCACACACACAGAAAGACTGAGATAGAATGTGTGTAGTGCATGTGGATGTACCACAGAGCGCCACAGGGAATCATTCCAACCTGTGGCAATCAAACTTTCTAAGTTCCTCCCTGTGACTCCATTACAGTTTTGTACTATATACTGTATATATTGTATATATTGATCATTGCAGATATAATACATATTATATACAGTGTTTAACTTAATTATTTATGTTATATATTCATAAAGATAGGTTTATTTGTTTATTTATTTTACTAATTAATTTATTTATTCATAATTTTCTTCATATCAGAATCAGAATATGTTATTAATACGGGGGGGGGGGGTCTGCTTATCTACTGCCTTTTAAAATTATATTTATTTATATTTAACTGAGCATCTGTAACGCAATACAATTTTCCCTCCAGGGATTAAAAAAATGGATTCTGATTCTCATTTAAACAGTTCACAAACTATAGGACAAAGTTCTGGAGCCATGGAACAGGCTAGCTAAACAGAATAAAACTTAAGGTGTTAAATAACTTAACAGACCTAATAAAGACAAAGGCTGTAAAGCAAAAAGGACATACTGTATGTAATGAATGATCAGACCATATATACAGCTAACACAAAGACACTCCCAACTAAATAGAGAAATAGTCTGTTTAATATCAAATAAGCTAAAAAAAATCTCTTAAGTGGAATCCTAACTTCCCCATGATGTTGCAATCACCTGGTACAGTTGGAGGTGTCACTTCCTGGATTTTTTTTCAGGTCTGCCGAGATGTCCCTCTAGATGTTACAGTGAGTTACTGAATGCTCAGAAGAAGCAGAAACAGCAACAAGACAGCAGTTAATTAAATGCTTGTTTTACAAATAGATACTAAATAATAAACCTTTGCATTAGAAAATTAATGTCTTATTTTTATACAATTTTTCTTACAAATTATTATGATTTCAAAAAGCAGTTGTATCCTATGAAAAATTACCATTACCCTATATGGACAAGCGTAATGAAATATTTAAATATAAATATAATAAATCAAGCACCTAGCCATGCAGTCTGCCTTTAGAAACATTTTTTTAAAAGAATGGGTTATTTTAAAGAGCTCACTGAATTTTAGCATAGTACTGTGAAAGGATGCCACCTCTGCAACAAACTGGATCATGAAATTTTTCCCTCTCACATATTAACCAAATTAACTGCAAGTAGTGTAATTGCAAAGTGGGGTCAGACCATATAAAGTTACAAAGAGGGGTCACCTAGTGCTGAAACTCGTCATGCATAAAAATCGCCAACCCTCTGCTGACTCAATAATTCCGGAGTCCCACACCTCCTCTGGCATTAACATCAGCACAAAAATTGTGTGCCAGGAGCTTCATGGGATGGATTTCAACGGCTGTGCAGCTGCATGACCAAACGCAATGCCAAGCGTTGGATGGAGTGGCCCAAAATACACCTCTACTGGACTCTGGAGCAGTGGAAATGTTTTCTGTGGAGTCACAAATCACTTCTCTATCTGGCAGTCTGATGGATGAGTCTATGTTTGGCAAATGCCAGGAGAACATTACCTGCCTGACTGCGTTGTGCAAACTCTAATTTTGGTGGAGAAGGAGTAATGCTATTAGGTTGTTTTTCTGGAGTTGACCTGAGCCTCATAGTTCCAGTGAAGGTAAATCTTATTGCTTCAGTTTATCAAGGCATTTTGGACACTTCAAGATTTAAACTTCATGGAAACAGTTTAAAGGTCCTTTTCTGCTCCAGCATGACCGTGCACCAGCGCACAAAGCAAGGTCCATAAAGGCAAAATTAGATGAGTGTGGAAGAACTTGGCTATTACCTTACTCTGACTTCAACCCCATCAAACACTTCTGAGATGAATTTAAACAGAGTTTGAAAGACGCATCCTCTCATCTTACATCAGTGTCTGACCTCTCAAATTCTCTTCTGGATGAATGGGCAAAAATTCCCCTTTCTTCTTGAAGAATCTTGAAGAAAGCCTTCCTGGATGAGTTACAACTGTTATAGATGAGGTGGTGAGGGGGGCAACTCCATATTAATGCCTAAAATCTATTCATTTAGAATGAGATGTCATAAAAGTTCCTGTAGGTAATGCGTAGGTGGGAAATATTTTGGATCAAGTAGTGTATCATTATAATCTGGGCTGGTAACAAGTTCAACCGATTTTATAACCTGACAAATAAGATGATGTAGACCATGGACTTCATATACATGTGTTTTTATGTATTATTGCTTTTATTTTTGATTTGTTTGTCTGTCTGTAACAACTGTGTGTTTGTCGTTGTTTGTGTGTCCTGTAATAATTGTGTGTTTGTGTTTGTTATCTACAATTATCACTGACCGTGCTACAATTCCATAACAGTCAGCACAGTGTCAGCAAACCATGCTGAAGATGTTAATCTTATCATTTCCTTAGTGCTTTATTTTGTGAAATAACAACAAAAGTTTTGTCTTATATCATAATAAAGTGATAGGATCTTATCATAGCAATAGTCTAGTATCTTATAACAACAAAAAATTTCAAAAAAAATGCAAAAAAGGATCTTTTATAGGTGAAGTTTCTAGTATTAGAAAATATCCAAAGTTGTATTTTTATCATGCTGGAAACAAAATGCTGCTGCATACTGAAATTTATATGGAATGTGGTTGCAAAGTGCAAAAGGCCAAAATGCAAACTGAAAGAATTAAACAGAATATGAACTTTGTAAGTGTAAACTACAAAGAAAAGCAAGATGTGCACATGGAGGAGGGTTTCCAACATATAAATATGTCATGCGGTTGTATATGCTGCAATCATGATAAATGTTTCCAACCACACTGACATTTTTAAAGCACATTCAAATGTTTGCTGTGTACATTAAAACGTCAAAAGGTTTTCTATCTAAAGCTATAACTGTCTTCTGTTGTCTACAGAACAAAGGAATGAGGAATGCAGAGTAAAGAAAAAAATTCCTGCTGCTTTAAATGCACCAGTGATAAGCTGTGTGACAACCACCATCATTTAATAAAAACGACTAATTTTCATATATATATATGCAAAATACCCACTGTTTGTGTACACATGACTTTATGTTGGTGGTACAGCTGCTGATCACAGGGATTAAGAAACTCTGCCTATCATGTAAGATACTTGTATGTCCAAGTTGAGTGAAACTTGCTCATCACCCTCCTCCTTCTCACACTTCCCTTTGTCCTCTTGTCTGGCACACACTCTTATCAGCTCCTTCTGCCCTGCAGATTCATACACCTGCCTGCACTGCTGGAAGAGTTTCATATTTCAGCAATGAGGCAATTTCCAGCCAATGAGCTGTGGTGAGAACGGTTAGGGAGTGTGGTGGGAACTCTCCTCCCATTCTCTTCTCCCTACCTGGGAACCAAAGCAACCTTAGGGAGGGGCTGCCCAGTCGACTACTGTCTGAATGAACACCAAACAAAAACTCTCACCAACAGGTGAGTTACACGAGTCACTGTTAGTTTTTCTTTAGTCTATTCTTTTTCCTTCCCCCATCATTTTGTTTTTCATTCAAGGCTGGCACACTGCTTTGCATTTTGGCAAGACTGAAAAAGGAACACAGAGAAACAAAACAGTCAAAGTGTGGGAACTTTTTCTCATTCCTTTTTTCTTCTTCCAAGAGCTTTTATCAGTATTAACTCTGCTTACACAGGTATTTGTGCACCTGTGGCACTGAATTAGTGGATCAGCTTCTTCATTGTGCGTCAAAATAAGCACTGTGAATAATTTTTTTATTCCTGGATTCTGCCTGAAAACACATTTAATCCTTTGCTGAGCAGCTGTAAGAGCATTAAAAAAAAAGTAAAACGTAGTTCTTGTTCCACAAACTTGACTTGAAACACTGTAATACACAGTAAAGAATTGTTGGCACAAGTCCTCTATAGTTATTGTTTTATGACAGTTTGACTTAAAAATTATGTGCATCTTAAGGCTGAAAAACATTTTCCTGAAGAAACTTAATCTGTAGATGATTTTTATAACCAAGCAGCCATTTTTGGTACTCAAAATTTAAGCCAACACCCCAATGTAAAAACTGCAGTTACTCAAACAGTCTCAAAGACACCCACCTCAGTAATGAAATCAATAATAATTTATAACCTGGTACACAAAGGATTTTAGTCTCTATAGATGGTTTCATCGAGTTTATGTGTGTGGAAGGGGAACTTTTTATAACTCATCCATCTAGATTTTGTTAAGCCTTAAAGTTAGGGCATGGCTGCTTTGATTGACCGGTGTGCAAATGTGGCAGCCATAGCTCATAGCTGTTTGCTGCACATCCTCTCCAGGAGTTCGAGTTCCTGAACTGCACCTCTCAACCACAAGTAGCATTTTAGATATTTACAGATAACTAGGACCAGGGTCTAAGTTAGTAAGTGCAGTTTATAATTAGGAGCAGTAGAATAATGGACCACAAACCATAATGAGTGCTGAACTGACAGCTTATTTATAGGAGAGTAGGAGGCATAAAAACATTAGTACTATATACAAGTGTTGATGCATATTGTCTGTGCATCCAAAATCCCATAACAAAATCAAATAAATAAAAGAATAATAAGCAATAATAAAAGAGGTCAAATTGGCAAAAGAATAAGCAATTCTCCCTATACAGTTCAAGTTTTGTTTTAACCCTTATTTGAGTTTTTATTTGGTTTCTTTAATTCTTATTCAACTCTTAGGCCTCTATGAGTCAACTCAGTTCTAGTATCTCAGTTCATCTCAATTAGGCCAAATTCAAAGTTAAGGTTTATGTTGTTGTTTCAGTGAGCGAAATTCCATTATATTATTGATATGTTACTTAGCACTAATTATCAGATATTTGTGCCTGTGCATATTTGTGCCATCGTTACAGTTTATTGGTAAAACTTGAAAACCAAGCAAACATAGCACCCCATCCTCTTGTCCAAATATGGTCACTTCTAGCTCAAAACAGTAACAACAGCAATGTGACGTTAGCCAAAATCCTAACATTTAATTTTCCATTAGTGGAGTCCATAAATTGATGGGTGATGTCATTGTGGCTATGTCCATCTTTTGTATACAGTCTGTGGCTAGCGACAAACACAAAACATTTTAATTCAGTACCAGGAGAGCAGAAATTATTTTCTGCATCCAGATTTCTGAGTGCACTGATTGTTAATACATGTTCTCATAGGATTCGGTTAAGAAGCTAGATTGAGGGTACAGGCAAGTACAGGCTTTCCTCTGCATACACAAGTTAAGCTGGGACACACAAAGAACTGCCTGAGTGAACTTATGGACAATCCCACCAATAAGACAGGAAAACTTCTTGGTGAGGATCATCCTGAGTATACAATGACTGCACTTTATATTGTGATATGTTGTTTTCATACTCTAACAGTCAGTTAGATCTGTTTAGTTATTCAATTTACAACCTGACACTTGGTGCAGCAGCTCCCCCCCCCCGCCTACAAAAAAATCATCTGTTTTATTGACTTATATCTAAAATATTATGTTATTGTTACATTCCTGCTTATTTGCAGTTGCATCTCAATCCTGTGCTCTAACGTTAATGTGTCTGATATGCTAGTAGATAAGGCATCGCAGGAGAAATACTCTACGCTGGAGAATACTTGGTTTCTACGAAAAAACTAAACATTTTCTGTATAACTTAACTGAAAATAACTGAAATGTATATTAACTAAAATTTTCAGTAGGCACACTTCTAACTAATTTGTCTTTTGTTATTCTTGTTTTCTTACACCAGGGTTATACGTTTCGCAAGTATTTGAGATTCGACTTGGCTCTTTGGAAGTTTGTTCAGCAGAGATTGTGTGGATGACAGCATAACCTCCAATTTATTATGATTACTACTAACTTGTGAAGTATTAGGGCAGCAACTGCGTATGGATCATCCAAGGAATCAATAAATATTATCATACGAAAAATAATATTCCATAGGGTCTGCAACTGTCTTTGTGGGAGTTTGCAACAATCTATAAAGATGTAGCCTATTTTTACAGTCAGCACAACTTTGAAACAGATTTTAAGAGGAAGTATGTTTCATGCCAGCACCACATTTCAAGAGCCTTTCGCAGCCTTGGCAACCTTGAAAAGGGTCTCTAAAAAATTTTTCCCAAAACACAATCTTTTTCTGAATGTAACTGAGTAATTTTATTGCCTAATTAAAATAACAAGTGAAACACAACTTAACTGTGAAGATAATACCAAAGAATGAGCAAAAATGACTTGGTTTGTGCAGGATGCCATCTGTGGTCTCTGATGTGAGGGGAAAAATGGCTTATGCATTTTTCTGCAGTTTAATCTTCAAATGTGGATTTTGTTGCCCAAGAAGTCTTGGAAAACTTGTTCCCAAAGCATGCAAGGAAACTGTCCCACATACTATAACAAAGCCACCAATTTCCCTCACTTTACTGGCAAAGATTTGGGATTTTCCTTTACTCCGTCACCTGTTGGTATGACCAGCATACACATACCTTATTTCATGAAGATTCCACTAAACTGGCATCCCAGCAGTGTTTACATCAGACTGAAAACATCATTAGAAGGTGATGAAGTTTCCTTAAAAAAAACTTTTTAAGCTTTCTGCATTGTACTCTACTCATAGTATCACAAAGCTAGCCTCTGTTTGTCTTCAAATGTGAGCACGGACAACTCTATTAATGGATCTTATGGCAGGATAGACACCTAAGTGTAAAGGAATCTTCCCTTCTTTTTCACTGCTGCCCCCAACAGAGCTGCACCATCCACTTGACTACCCAATAAAAACATGTAAAGGGCTGACATTGCACTTCATTTACCACTGCATGCCCTTCACACTACCTCCTACTTTAGGTCATTGTCGTCCACAGGGACTTGGCTTTGTTGAGAGGTTCATGTTGTCCATAAAGCATCACTCCAGACAACAATAGATGGGCAGCTGTTTCCTGGGCAAGCAGTGTGTTTTGTGTCCTAAAAGCAGGTGTTTTCTCATGATGTCATTTTGTAGTGTGACTAATGTAGCTTGAGTCTCCAGGTGACTAATGACTAATGTCAACCCAAATTTTCTATTTTCTTCTCTTGCTGAACTAAATTCAGTAGTGGCCCCGTTTTCATTTTTGTTATTTATTTTATAAATTCTAGACATTTTATAATCAAGAGGAAATTAATACATTTCATCACCTTTTACTCTCATAAGTCCTGTTTGGCTTTAATCATAAACACAAGCACAAATTATATAGCTTGATCAAATTTCATTTAAATTATTGAAATTATAAAACCAAAGCTGCTGCTTATAAGGATAGCATGAAAAACCATAAGATCATCTCAGAGCTGACTGATAGCCTGAGTGGGGAGGACATGCACTCTTTAGAGGATCAGATGTGTCAGGCATTGGACAACTATTCCCTGGGGCAACAGCAACAGTGGGCCATCTTTTCACCCCACATACTGGTTGACTTTTGACTTCTTTAACACTTCAATGACTGTTGCATATTCTTGCCTAAAGAGAAAAGGGCATTTACTGGTTTGATAAATCTCTTTTAAAAAGTCACTGTTTTTACTATTTCTGTCAGGTTCCTTGAACTCTGCCATTAGTTTCAGTAGCAGTGGAGACAAACATGTTCTATTTATCCTCTCTGTTTCAGCTCCAGTGCTTTTAGGTTTTAACTGACTTTTCTTTACCTTTCTGACTGCTCCTTTCCCCTCCTTTTGTTCTGCGTCTTTCAGTCGTTGGTTTACAGCAGGTCCACCGGGGAGAAGGACATGTTTGCTCATTCTCTCACCAGAAGGGGCTGGCAGAAAACTGGCAATCACAATGAGCAAATATATTCATGCAAAGTCAGTTCTGCTGAAGGGAATTGTGGGTTGTTTGCTGGAGAAGAGATGGGGATTAGGAGGCCATGCTGTGACCACATGTGCCTGCCTTTTACAACTATTACATTTCTTTCACGTGTGCGTACTCACCATGGCACCAGATGCCTTTTCATGCTATTTGTATTATAACTTATTTTTTCTCTTGAGTCTGACAGTGCTCACACATACCCACTGATCTCTGTAGAGTTTTTGGAGGAGAAAGGGTCTGTTCAAAGTGTATGTCTTTAGAGGGTCACCATGGCCACTCATTTTGAAACAAAACCAATTAGTCCAGATGAGCATTTCAGCATAATTTTAGAAATGATCTCTATCCATGATATCATGGATCCACAGGAGTAGTATCATAATAAAATGCAGAATTTAACAACACAGCAATTGCAAGCATAGACAGCATGGTCAGAAATGCCTGTATTTTCTCATCCATGTTGAATTAATCAACTGGATTCAATAATTATGCCTTGAACAGTGACTGAAAAGACCCAGTCAGGAAGTAACATGGGCAATTGCGTCAATGTTTCGAAAAGTTTCCTTTCATTGCCTTTCAGTGTTATCATCCCACTGAATGACCTTTATCAGTTGTAATCACTCCCATAGCTGTAGCTTGTAGGAGCCTTCCACCTACTTGTAGACCAGAAAGTGCATTATGATCCAGTCTAATCTGTGAGAAACAGAAAGCAGTCTAGATCCTGTGGGACATTCATGTAACCTCGTAACATGCAACTGATATAATAAAAAGGTGTATTTTAACCAAAACCACAAGGTTTTGCTATCTCTAACAGCTGTCTATAACTTTACAGTGTTCATCAGCATGTAAGCATTTCTCGAACTCAAAAAGTTTGATACATCTCTCCCTAAATAAAGTTTAAAATGTTTTTCTCCATAATTCATAACTTCTCATGCACACAGTTTTACAACATTATTTTTTCATTAACACTTCAGTTCAGAAGGCTGACACGATCAGTATCTCTGGCTCATTCCACCAGAGCACTGCAAAAATGCCATGCAAATTCACAAGTATTTGCAAGAATACACTAAACCAAACAGCATACTTGCCTCAGTCTTTACTATGATAGCTATAGTCTAGGATAATAATGAGGACATATGCCTGCCACCGCACAGCAATAACTATCAGGATAATCTGAACGCATGTGCTGGAACACCAGCACAATTCAGCTGCTGAATGGCCCTTTCATGGTGGGACGAACACTGTCTTTATCATCTCAGAATTCTCCCATAGACTTCTATTCAGAATTCATTGGTTGCCATGTTGCCTCTTTATTATGCCACTGGTACCATTGAGATAATGGAAGTCCATTTGGAATCTAGGCAAACGTTTTTGCAAATGAGCCAAGCCCTGGTTTCCCCCATGGACTGGTCCCATTAAAAAGGTTTATGATAAAAGGAAAAAAAACAATCATCAATGACTGTATGACATTTAAACATGAGAGAGGTTACAAATAAACAAGTAGATTTGCAGTGAAAGTTGCTGGTTGTGCATATTTCATAGATGTAGGGTTTTTCAATACCAAAAATGAACCCCTAGCATACTTACTGAGGGTTGTACTATGTTGAAAGGGATACCCGTGCTGTACATGTATGTCCGGCCAAGTAAAACTTTGATCACGACCCTGCTTCAGAATTAACATAAAGTGGTAGTTTTCT
>VUQH01054956.1:0-26740 GCA_015106775.1 Etroplus canarensis | reverse complement strand
CACACTCCGGTGGATGCACTGGGAGCAATTTGAGGTTCAGTGTCTTGCCCAAGGACACTTCAACACGTAGACTGGAGAAGCCAGGGATCGAACCGCCAGCCGTTTTGTTAGAGGACAACCTGCTCTGAGTTACAGCTGCCCCAGCGCTGTGCACTGAAGACATGTGTGTGTGAGCTCAGTAAATCAAGTTTCAGCTTTTATTCTGTGCCATTTATACCTAAATATGTTAAACAACACATATTTTGGATAAAACCACCCAGTTTTTCCAGTGAGCATAAGTATCGGGACATGACAAGTGACAGGCGTTTCTTGTGATGCAGGTGTGTCATATAATATTGATTGTTTAGTCAGAAGTAGCTCTGGATATCTAGTCTCAGTTTAGGCTTTGGCCTTCCCATGTGCAGACTGAATTTGTAGTTGAGAAGGGCAGACCAACATGAAGATCAGAGAGCTGTCTGTGGGAGAAAAGCATGCCATTCTGAAGCTGACCATTTGGAATGTCCAGAAGAGTGCTGAGCAGCAGGCATCAAACTGGTCATTCAAGGGAAACCACCACAAGTGATGACAAATGGTGAGAGCAGTAAAGAACCCCCCCCCCAAAATAGTCTGTAACATCATAAAGACCTCCAAAGAGCAGGGGTGAAAATATCACAGTCCACTGCTCCAAGGAGACTTACAGGACAACAATATAGTGGCCACACTGCAAGACGCGAACCACTCGTCAGCGGGAAAAATCAGAAAACACCATTGGAATTTGCATAAAAGTCCAGAGTTAAGCCACAACACTTCTGGAACAAAGTTTTATGGACTGATGAGATAAAGATGAACCTCAACCAACGTGATGGAAAGGCCAGAGTATGGAGAAGGAAGGGATCTGCTCATGATCCTAAACATATAAGCCCATCTGTGACGCATGGTGGAGGCTGTGTCATGGATAGGGCTGAAATATTTCTTATAATAAAAGTTCATGTTGAGGGTCAGAGCAAAGAAGACATTAAAAATACAACATACAGACAAAGCATCTGAGATGAGCCCTTCCAAAATATGAGCTTAGTTATTAATATGTTGCTGCATAGTTAGGATTTTTTGCAATGACAAAGTCATGATCCAAAGCGGACATCTTGGTTTTTCTGACTAATTTGACTGATTCATGTTTGAAGCATTCACACATTTAGGACACTCAGGACATTGTCAGTCCACGGCTGTAATCTTCACCATGGCTTAAAGAAATGAAAAGTGCGGACAAAAAGCTGAAAAGGCAGAGAACGACAGTATTTAGGAGTTTGTGTCCATTAAAAAAGCAAAAGAGAATAAAAAGATGCACAGCAGATACAAGGTTGTTACATCTTCATTTAACAAGCAGATACTGTGATGCATATCACAGGCGACAGTGAACCTGAGCAGATACGACTCGCTGTCGCCCTGTTCATACCTGACATTAAAATGTTTGTACACATGCATCTCTACTGCCCACTAGTGTTCAGAGCTGACTGTATATGCAGTAAACACATAGACTGCATTATTTATTTCAATCTGCACAGAGTAAATGCCAGAGTCCCACATGAGCTGGATTTTCCCAGCCTCACCTACTCTGGCTGAGAGAGAAAACTACTGTACCATGATGGTGTGATTGGTACCAGGCCGTGCTTTTTGTAATCCAACAAGACAGAGGTGTGAGTCCTATGTGGGCACACACTCAGGTGACTGTGTCATGTGTGTCCCTGGAGCTGCATCTCAACAGCAGTAAGATTAAGGTGGACAGAAGCAGACCAACTTCCAAATTCCAGTGTGTAACTGGTGCTTAGTTAAATGGCCTCCCCAGTAGCTGCTTGTGCTCATGTGCTATTTGTATTGTGTAGTGTGGGATAATCTGTGCGTGTGTGAGAGTGTGTGTAGATGAGAGTCTGTCAGAATTACCAACACAATGCACTGCTACACTGCTACACTCAGTTAGCTCAGTGACCTCAGCTGTAGAGAGAGTTCCTAGATGTCTAACCCTTTGTGGGGTTGGCAAAACTTGATTGTTACAGTTCAGAGAAGCCGGTGATGACTTCCCATCAACCCAGCATATCCTAACACACCAGAGGATATACTGGCTGAAGGGACAGAAGTCCCTCTGAAATAGTTCAGGATCCAGTGGGCAGCAGATAAAGGGACGCGTCCACCCTGCCCTGTCCCTCCTGTTCTTCTGTCAGTCTCATCAAATCCAGTGTGACTCATTTATTAACTGTGATAGACATTCAGCAGCGTTGCAGGCATGTCAGGAGTTAGCATCAAAGTACAGAAGTGTTCAGATCTGTCTGCAGTGCATCATTCCATGAAGAGAGGGCAGAATTTCTAAACACCTTGCTTGAAAGATTCACAGATAAAAGTTCCTGTGGAGCTTCCATGTTACAATAAATTTGTTGCAACTTTTTAACACCATCATGCAAAGCAGGAGGTGTCGCTCATATAGTGCAGGATAGCATGTGCCTGACTACCAGAGCTCTGATATAACATCAGAGCTGTGCCACACCTCCTGCCATAACAATATACCCCAAAACTGGGGTGACAGTAACCGGGATATACAATATGTGACCGAATTTGTGTGGAAAAACTCACAAAGAAAACTCAGAGATAACATCTGCTGGTGCTACACATCACTGCAGCGAGAGAAGTGATGGGTTAGTTGAGTATGTGATAAAAATGTTCATTAACTCCAGAAATATTGGTTTGTTAAACTAATAACTGATGCCATAGATGACCCAGGGCGTGCAGGCCTTACTGTCTATACTGCACCAAAACCCCCACAGCTCCCACTCTTCCTGTAACGGAAGTTGCAAGCCAGCAGGGGGGACAGTGGGAGAGTAAAATCAGCACAGTCCTGTAGTATTTTAAGCCTAAATCAATGGCCGTGCGTAGGCTGTGTCAGAATTGACAGTGCTCAGAGTCCTCAGCACAGGAAGGCCATCAGTGCTGTCTCCTCACCACCTGAACATTAAGAAGGGCTGGGGCTCATCATATTAACACTGCAAATACTGCTGGAGGAGGAAACTGAAGAAGACAGACAGCTGCTCGACAGAAGCGCTCTGATGGACCCTTCATTTGGATTTAGACTGTTGGAAGGCTTGATTCTCACTCGTAGCATGAAGACAGGTTTACACATTGATATACAACACTGAATAATTATTACAATTAATAAGTAGTTAACATAAGTGGACAGATATTCACTGAACAGCTAAAACGGATAAGAAATACCTATTTGGAAAGTTGATGTTGGGGCATGATGCAGTTGAGGTGTTTCCTGCAGTCATGTTGACGTCTTACAGCTAGGATTCTAATTGGCTGCTGCACAGATGAGTTGTTGATCACATCCAGTATGAAGAGTTAGAGAACACCCACTAATTATAAGTGTGTGGAACTGGAAATGAAAATGTCATGTACATCAGCTGAGGTTTATCATCTGATGCTGATTTCTTGTTGCCACTAGGTGGTGCTATGACTGGGAGTCATTATTAGCATTTCAACGTGGGGCATAGTGGACAATGTGCGTTTGAGTTCTAACAATTTCTTGTACTGTGGCAAAACATCAAAATTCCCTGTGGTGGCACAGGCTCACCCTTTAACATAAATCAAAAGCTTCACAATTTAACATCATCGAGTTCTTTACACGGAAGTGACCGTATCAGCCTGATTACATCTGCAGGAGGTCCTTTAAGGCCTGAAAATGGTGGAAGTGTCACCTTAAATTAAAAACGGTTGACTTCCTGTTGGGTTTAGGTATGGCTTTTTTGTAGGTCTTGGGACGTTCCGTCAACCTACAGGCTTCATACGTGTGTTGGGGCTGCTTCACTGAAATATTGTAGGGGGTGCTATGGAGCCATTTTGCCTCACTCACCGATGAGAAGCACAGAACATAAAAGCTTTCACCACATCAGATGTGACTTTTTAAGCTTCACAACTCCCGTTTCATGGCTCATTGCCATGCTGCCAGGGCGTACCGTTCAATGAAAACTCATTGTTTTCACACTAAAGCAACATCCAGGTCACACCACACCTCATTTGAGGTGGTATGGTCACCTCATGAGGGGGAGCATATTGAAGTAGGAAACTTCCTGTTGCTATCAGGTGCCGCTATGACTTTGGTTAAATCTTGCCATGCAGATGTTTTGTAGGCAGGAGTTTTATCAAACCAAGTTAAGTTCTCCATGGTACCACGGACACACCCTTCAACAAAAATTCAGAAGCTTCATGATTTAGCATCACCAAGGTCGTTATCTGAGAAATGGCAAAAACCGCTCCAAAACGGACCCTTAAATTAAAAATGGTACAAGAGACATGACAGGTACTTTTCTAGGGGCTCTGTGAACTGATTTGCTACATTTTGTGAGTTTTTGAGCGCATTTAGGAAACATTTATGTACATAAATAATGACAAATGGAGCAATTCCAATAATAATAATAGTAATAATTGCAAGTAAAATAAGATAGATTCATGTGTGTCTCAGATATTTTTTAGAATTAGAGCTGTAGTCCTACTATCTGTCCAGTGTCTGGATGTTTAAAATGTCTCACCAGTCTCTCCTCCACTCTTCAATGTGCTTCACACACAGCAGGTTTTCCCTGAGAAAAAAAAAGTTAAGGAGATGAGATGAATCTGGATCTTTCCAAGTGCTCAGCTACATTATACGCTAATTAAAAAGTCCAACCAATAACAGAAACATCCTGTGGTGTTTCCTGATGATGATGGATCAGTGCATCCACACACAGACCCCAACACATCGCTGTTGTGTCAGTTATAAGTGGAGATGCAGTCACTGCAAGGGCAGAATCAGTTCATTATGAATCTTATAATGAAATTATGAATTAAATACAGTACATCAGTGGGGAAATAAGCTAAAAATCACCTTGATTGGTGCCGATTTCATTGATCCCTGATATCTTTGTCCGTTGAACTTTCCCAAACTGTTGACTCACTTTGACCTCAGCAGGCTGTTCTGCCGGCACATACCGGGACTAAAGTTTTCTGTGTGTGTTAGCAAGATTACACAAAAAGTTAAGTATGGGTTGGTATGAAAATTTTACCAGATGTGGGAGTTAAATTATTGTTGTTCATTAGGATCTGAAGCTGGACACTGGAATATTTTTTTAAGGATTCTTCAACGCTGTGTCCCAGTTCAGGGAATGGATTGGCGTAGTGTGATTACAACGTGTGCAGCGTGGTGACAAAGGTCGTCCCATTTCCAAAGCTCCTTTAAATGTGTCTTCCTTTTCCAGAAAGGACACATCATTTGTGCCCCACGCTATCCCGAGATTTACCGTGGACCGGTGGCTGTCCGATATTTTAACCAAAACGTGGCAGACAGCTTAAGCAAAGGAGTGGAAGAATATGTTTTTGCAACTGACTATAGATTGGTTGCACTTGTTTCTACTAGATTAGCAGAATGGAGTGAGAGCAGCACCGATCTTCTTATACTGGAGATGATGAGGTATGAAAGCAAGTGTGTCTGCTGATTGTCACCAGCTGTTGTGATGTGCACGGGTCTTGCATATTTCAGCAAGACAGCGCCACATACAGCAGCTATTCCAAAAGCATGGCTTCATAGCACAAGAGTCCAGGTGCTGGACTGGCCTGCCTGCAGTCCAGATGTTTCAACCACAATGAAGACGCAGGACTATTGAGCAACTGGAGTCTTATATCAATTTCAATTTCAATTTTATTTATATAGCGCCAATTCACAACAAAAGTCATAAAGATACTACAGTATTAAAGAGAAAACCCCAACAATCAGACGATCCCTATGAGTAACCACTCGGCAACCGTGGGAAGGGAAACGGCTAAAGTTCTCAGCTTAAAAAAGCTATTTTTGACAAGTGATTTGATTTGAGAATCAGATTTTAAAGATGTGTCAAAGATTACCCCCAAGTGCCTGACGGATGATTTCAAGTTGGGGGAAAGGGGGCCAAGATTAAAGTTCTGTGTAAGATAAAGGTCAGGGGACCCTATAAGCTAGACCTCTGTCTTATCTTTGTTAAGTTTTAAAAATTTTAAGACATCCAGGCTTCGACTTCTTCTAGACAAGCTAGTAAGTTCTGATAGGAGTCCTTGATTTTATTTTTGATAGATAGGTAAATTTGAGTAACATCAAGGATGAAAGGAAGTTAAAGTGTATTCTCCCTTTTAGCTCAGTAACCTTAAAAAACTGTCAGTTTGTCTGTTTAGTAATAATTTGGGTTTCAAAGCATCCATCAACTGGCACACATCTTTGTGAGATACTGAGACTTACAAATAACTGATAAAACTGGAAAAAACTCTGAGAACCACCTTCCACCAGTTTCACCCAGTTATTAGAAGGTTTCTTGTCTTTATTGCTGCCGTATTTCCATATTCTATAAAAATTTGCATAACTTGGGACTTTGTGGAGACTTGTAATTTTCTCCATGTCATGATTTGAAAGCCACAATGACAGTCTAGTCAGTAAGAACCAGCCAATGTGTTAACTTTTCTAACTACAGCAGAACCAACCAAAATGTGGGGCATTGTCTCAGTATGTGGGAGAGGGGGACAGTGGATAAAATTGCTGTGCAGTTTCACATGAGGAGGGACATCTGGTTACTCTAGCTATGATGTGTGGCACAGGTGTCAAACATTGGGCCCACAAGCCAGAAGCAGCCTGCGAAAGGGTCCAATTCAGCCCAGTGCATGGCTTTGGAGAATGTGGACATTTAAAATAATACATGACCCATGGCTCCTCATACACCAAAGTAAGAAGTCAAGAAAGAAATTAGATTTTTTTCATTATTATTTAGTATTCAGATTAAAAACAAAAAAAGTAATTTAATAAGGAATGTGGAGATCATGCACCACTTTAGTCTGAAAAACAGTTTTGTCCTCCTCAATGCATCCCAGCAAACACGGCTAGAAGCACGGCATTACCTACCGAGTGAAAACTGGTTGCAGTACAATTGCAAAAACTCGACTGCAGCCAGATGGATGTTGACGTTGTTTTAACATAGAATAGAGATCGGGTCAGACCATCTCTTACGGAGTAAGAAATGCAGAAATGCAGTTCAGATCTTTTCTCTTTTTTTGTGTTTAAACAGTGTCAGCTAATTTGGTTAGTGCACAATTGTGAACAGACATCCCCACAACATTTTCTCCACGTACACAGGCTACTCTTACTGTAGCCTGTATTTAAAAAAAAATAAACAGTACTTTAGAAATTCATGATTATCCAAATCTAAATCCTTTCATCTTTGTTGCATGGTAAATTTAACACATAGCTCAGTAAGATGAAAGATGTGTTGCAGAAATGGAGGTTGCAAATTTGAGTCACCACGCAATGCATGTTTTTTTTTTTAACATTCTTATTCTTTCTGCTCCTGTTAGGGGACACCACAGTGGATCATCTGCCTCCATCTCACCCTAACCCTTGCATCCTCTTCTGTCACACCAGCCCTCTGCACGTCCTCCTTCAGTACACCCTAGGGTGACCAGATGTCCTTCTTTATGTGGGACAGCACAGTATTTTTACTCCTGGTCCCCCTGTCCCACATTTTGAGATAATGTCCCACATTTTCATTTGCTCAGCAGATCATGCACTCTTCTAAAGTCTAGATTTTGCCCAGTGCATGTTAAGAAAGCAAAGACAGATAGCCTGTCTAATACTATGTCCATCAGGGAAAGTTACAGGTTTTGGGAATTGTGGTGAATATGACTGAAACTACCTCACAGAAAATGAACCGGTGGCATATACTGAGAAATAGAGTTTTTGTCTCTTTTGCTAGAGCTATTTTTTAATTTCACACAAAATTGGCAAAAAATTGACAAAATGATCAGATATGGCTCAAAAAGTGATGGTTAGTAGACGAACAGCAGTTGAAATAACAATGAAAATAGAGAATAAAGTAGGATATAAAGACTATTCCATGAGACCATGAGAACAAGCTTCAACTTCCTTCTATCATTGTTGTATTTACCTAATGACATAATTGGAAAAGTTGCATTCAAACATATCTGGCCTTTACATGATAACCACCAACCTGGTCATCTGCACAGTTTATTGTATTCTAATTTTAAGTGAGATATGACAATTTCAGACTACCTCGTAGGATTGTTAAAATGTCCCACATTGTCCCACAAAAACACAGTGTTTTCCACCTGTTCATTATGCTGGTCACACTACTACATCCATGAACCTTCTCTGTGGTCTTCCTATTTTCCTCCTGTCTGGCAGCACCATTTTCAACATCCTTTGTCCAGTATATCCGCTATCCCTCCACTGCACATGTACAAACCATCTTAACCATGTCTCTCTGACTTTATCTCCAAACTGCTCAACCTGAGCTCTCCCTGTGATGTATTCATTTTTAATCCTGTCTATCCTGGTTACTCCCAGCATCTTCAACTCTGCTGCTCCCAACCACCCTTTTGTCAGTGCCACGATTTCTAAACCATAAATCATAGCAGGTCTCACTAGCATCTTGTAAGCCTTCCCTTTCCCCTTGCTACTATGCTTCTGTCATAAAGCATTCATCTCTCTCATGCATTGTCTGTTGCTTTGACTGGTTTACCCCAGATTTTTAAACTACCTCTACGCCAATCTTCTACTCTAATCTTCACCGTTCCACTTCTCATAGACACACATGTATTCTGTCTCATAGCAACCTTTACTATCATTTTCAAGCAATTTTTGACCAAAAAATCTGTATGGAGCCACAAAACATATTTGAGCCTTAGAATGAAGATGACACAAGCTATTAAGTATAAATAAGCCTATTGGTGTTACTAATTGAGTGTAAATTAAAATCTTCTAATAGAAGTAACTACTTTGCAGTGAACCGCAGTTGCATTTTCATTACAATAATACCATGTTTTTGTTACATTTATAAAAAAGGGAACAAAACTATTAAAAAATGTTTAATTTTTTGATTTTTTAATTACAAACAAAACAGAACAATTGTGAAGTGGGAGAAAAATATTAACACGTTTAAGCTGTGAAGATATGCAGGTCACTGTGTTGGTGTGCAAATTATTTAAATGAAAATTAGCCTACTTGATAATATTTGAAACACATAGCAGCCTAATAACTTTTAAAATATTAAAAGATGACCATCATCCATGCTAGCCACTATAGGGTGCAGCAAAATTAAGAGGATAATGCACCAGGGAATAGATGCAGGCAATGATACACATATTAAAGCCTTTCAACATAATCTGAGTGTACGTTGCACATTTCTATAAATGGAGAATGTAAAAAATATCTTGCAGGAATGATCAGAAAAATTAAAATATTAAAAAATAAATAACCATTGTTTGTTTCTATATTAATCTTTTTTTGTCAAAGCCTCAGGGAGCCACTGGAGCTGCAGGTTCAAGACCCCTGACCTATGGTTTGGATAGAACCAAAACAAAACAACTTTCTAACCGAAAACAGTTAGTGTGACTTATTGTATCAGGACAATCAGAGGAACAGGGTACTATATAACCTCTACAGTGATTTAAGAAAAAAGTGTCAGCTCTACCTGCTCAGATTAAAAAAGTTTTAGTTCGAAAAAGGTCTGACCAGGACCCTGAGACTACATAAATGGAATGCAGTAATTTTAATGTTATCAAGTTCAGGGTTTTTTTTAGTGCGTTAAAGTGTCTGCTGATCAAAACCCTCTTAACCTTCCAAAGCAAGAAAAGTGATCCTACAGCTAATTACATACACTATATTTCATACTAGTCTCAGTAAGCTTTGGTGAGAAGTGAGCCTTAATCAGTCCCCATCATTACCTGCGGTCGCAGTGTTTATTTCACTATCACTTTGTAATCAATTGATAGATAACTGCAAAAATATTGCTTGATTAAATCCAAATTATTTGATTACCTTTATTTTGAAGGAAAACGCGTCTAGTTTCCGGTATGTTTTGGGTTGTCACTGGAAAACTTGATGCTCTCCCTCGGTAGGCTTTGCGTGCTCACGTCGCTGCGCGGGGGTGTAGCGGAGGCGCACCGCACATCTGGACTGCGGAACCCCCGCAAAAATTTCACTTTATAAGAGGGCATCATTTTGTGCGTCTCCTTTTTATATTCCTAATGACAATACAAACTAAAGAAGCAGAAAAACCCACATTATTATTATCATTGTTATTATTATTATTTTTAATGGAAAATCCTAAATCTTCATGACTTGAGCCTTGAGTGAGAATGCTGAAGGGTTAGGGTCTGAATCACCTGGGAGTGCGCAGTATCTCTCTCTCCTCCTGTCTTCCAGCTGAACGCTGAATGGACATCACACTTGTTGATGTACTCAGGTGCAGACAAATGAGCTTTTATGTGGAAGACGGAGGTGTTATTTCTGCATCAGTCTGCTGGAAAAAGGTTTTTGCATGTCCATACCTGTTTCTTGACTGCAGTGGGAATTTTATTTTCGCTTGTACTGCAGCAGCAGGAGCAGGGGCAGACTGTCAGCCACAGAAACAACTGCATGCATGACACCAACACACTTTTGTCAGGCTCGGTAAAGCCACCTCATTTGCAAATTCAAATAAACAAGAAGTATAAAACATCTCGAACATTTGTTTTGCTTAAAGCATAAATGCACCTAATTATTGTTTCTTGTTCTCAGCCACTGAAGACCCAGTGGAGCTGTTTCACCTGCCATTAAGTAGAGTGTAATTTGGTTGTAAAGTAACCATGGTAACATGAGAAAAGAAGCAACTCCAGGGCAGGTGGAGAGAAGGAGTCTGAGCATAGGATTATTTTTTTTATTGCTGAATAAGCCTCCAGGGGCAAAAGGCTTTAAGTTGAGCTGGTTGTTTGTAATGCCCTTTCAAAATGAAGGAAAAAGCATGTGGAGGATTTCTGTAGCCACCTATCCTTTGTCAGATATTGTTAATGTTTATCTAATGCAAACATGCTGCAGTGGCAATAACAGCCCAGCATGCAGCAACACCTCAGTTACAGTGCACAGCTGAAAGGGAAAATGTCGCTTCAGTTTATCATGTAAAACTCCAAGTCTAAAATTTTTTTAAACCTCTAAACCAAAATTCACACTTTGGTTCTGTTTTTCTTGACAGATTGATGAGACCGTAAACAGATATCAGTGGTATGAAATGTATGCCAGTGAATGCCAAAGACCCAGTATAGAACGTAAGAATATTATATTCTTTATTTGCAAATCTTTTTCTGTCCTCATGCATGTTTTTTTTTTAACTTCAGTAGCACTTTTTTCTCATCAAAGAAAACATCTGTCCTAAAACATAATGTTCATTTTGCTGAATCCACAAGAACTTCAACAAAATAAGAAATGTTTTTTTCAAGCAGTTTGTTTAAATCTTGGGTTTAGGGCTTAACAAACTGCAACAGCCTCTGTTGTTCGGGTCACAATTTGAATGACAAAGACATTACAAAACCAGGGTTTGCATGTAAGCTTAAACTGTGCATGCAAGCATGTTACGTGCAAATCCCTGATTCATCATTAATTTGTTACCTGAATTTGTTCCTGCTCTGCAAACAATTTTAGAACTGCCTCAGACATATACACATATCATAAAGGCATGACTGTTAAAAATGTAACATGTAAAAATGTAAATGCATATATGCTATATGGACAAAAGTATACTACACATTGGCACTGTGGAATTTTTTTTATGGTATCCCATTTTAAATCCATAGGCATTAATGTTAAACTGGTACTCCCTTTACAGCTATACAGCTTCCACTCTCCTAAGAAAGCTTTCTACAAGATTTGGAATGTGTCTGTGGGAATTTTTGCCCATTCATTCGGAAGAGCATTTGTGAGGTCAGACACTGATATTGGATGAGAGGGCCTGGCTTGCAATCTCTGTTGTAGTTCATCCAAAAGCTTTTGGAAATGGGTTGAGGTCAGTGCTTGTTGTGGACCCACCAGGTTCTTCCACACCAAACTCATTTAACCATGCCTTTATAGACCTTGCTTTATGCATTGGGAACCAGCCATGCTAGAACAGAAAAGGGCCTTCCCCAAACTGTTCCCATAAAGTTGGAAGTATAAAATTGCCTAAAATGTTGTAGTAAAGTGAAGCATTAAGATTTCCCGTCACTGGAACGAAAGGGCCCAGGCAAACCTCAGAAAAACAACCCTGTAGCATATTTTTCCTACATCAAACTTTGCAGTTGAGTCCAGTGGTGGCACTACATCCAATGCTTGGCATTCTTTGTAGTTATGTAAGGATGCATGCAGCTGTCGAGCCATGGAAACCCATGCCACAAAGCTCCTGATGCACAGTTTTTGTGCTGATGCCAGAGGAGGTTTGGAACTCTAACTTTATTGAGTCAGCAGACCGTTATGACTTTTATGCACTATGTCTCAGGACTCAGCAACTCCACTGTAACTTTACATGGTCTGCCACTTCGTGGCTAAGTTGATGTGGTTCCTGAATACTTCCACTTTGCCATAATACCACTTACAGTTCATCATGGAATATCGAGGAGGTAAGGAATTTCATGAACTGTCTAGTTGCAATGTTGGCATCCTATTACAGCGCCACACTCATATTCGGTGAGCTCTTTAGAATGACCCATTCTTTCACAAATGTTTGTAAAGGCAGACTGTATAGGTGCTTGATTTTATACACCCGGGGCAATGGAATTGAATTAATTCCCTGAATTTATCAATTAAGAGGTGTGGCCCAATACTTTTGTACATATATTGTATCTTTTACCCAAATGTATACAATATTAGAGCCTTATCGAATACTGAATTTTAACTGCTTATCTAACTTGGTGGTGAGGGGCTTGAGCCTATCCCAGCTGACATAAGCAATCAGCAGGGTACATCCTGGTCAGGCCACCGGTACATCACAGGGCATTGGTGGGCAAATGGATTAATCAGGGGATCACCAAGTCTTTTGGCTTTAAAATTCTGAATCTCTGAACGTAATCCTTCTAGTAGATGAAGAGCTATTTCACAAATGCATTTAAAAATTTGACCTGCTGTTTGGATCAGAGGAAAAGTCAGGGTTCATCCTCTGGGTACCATGATGGCCACATAGTTGTTGAGACTGACTTACTGCCAAATAAGCATAGACAGCTCTGCAACCTTGTCATGAGCACGGCTTAACATCCTTAACAAGGATAATATCTCATGCAAGACACAGCAGACAAAGTAGTGATCAAATTATAAAGCTAAGGCTCAGTGTGGCATTACATGTTTGTGTATTGATTGAAGGCAACAAATTCAAGCATGTCAGTAGTGTGAGATACTGCTTCAGCAGAACTGGAACTGTCTCTAATGTGGCATGACACTTTCTAAGCGTGACTCTTGTTGACCAGGAGTGACAAACGAATAATAAAAACGAAGAGTGATATATTTAGATGACAGGTACAGAAGCTAAAAGAACACTCATTTGTTTACATTTTTTAAGATAATTGTCTCAAATTCTGCTGATGTATGGCCAGAATTAAAGTGCAGAGGTTATGAAGCATGCTGCGCTTATTCTGTATGTGGGGACTAACCCTAACAGCAGGGGGAGGCAAAAGTCCTGCTGAACTAGGTAGCAAGTTTATTCTTGCTCCTGTTTGTTTCTGTGTTGATAGTAGAGTATCACTTTAACAGAATCCTCTGTCAACACAATTTGATAAACTGGCAAATAAGAGACAGCAAAACTAAACTAAAGCAAGTTTTTCTCTGGTATACATTAAGATAAATAAAATGACAGAACTCTTCAATTTAAGTATCAATTAAATCTGAGATTTCTGCTGTTCAGAAACAAGTATTTATCATAACCAATGTCCAGTGAAGATAAAGTTAGAACTCCTTCAGTGGTCAAGAAGGATTTTTGACTCTTGAGTCACAAAGTTTACAATCACACTTTTTTAAGCCCCTGTCAGCAACTCTTGATTTTCGACTACCCCTTTTACAGGAAATCTTCTAGTTTCAGCCCTTTCGCTCAGTTCCATGATTTCAGTAAAAAGGAACTTCAGCATAGCAAGCATGTGGCGCTCATAAAATACATGACTTCACTCACGACACAGACCTTGACCCACAACATAGGAGCAGTGCTTCAAGGTAAAATGAGTGTTTTTATTGACCCTAACTCTGCCAGAAATCTGTTTGCTTTGGCTTACATAAATATATTGATTTTTATATGTCAGTTTGTTAGAATTTGTTGTGAATTTTGATTCTGTTTTCAATTTATAAAACACTTAAATAAATGCATTCTTTAACATATAATAAATAGTATATATTATTCTTAATATATTCTTCTTAATTTCCCAAGGGAACCTCCCAAGGAATCAATAAAGTTCTTTCTATCTATCTATCTATCTATCTATCTATCTATCTATCTATCTATCTATCTATCTATCTATCTATCTATCTATCTAGCTATCTAGCTATCTACCTATCTAATTGTGTGAAAGCTATAGTTTAAAATCAACCTTCTAAGTTACTGTGTACCTTGCCCCAAATTGTATTGCTAAAATGTCCTGTTGCTTGACAGATTATTATGTTATTATTTGTTCAGTGACATGCACTTCAGCAGTCTAATTCTGTTCCTTTTTTCATAATTGCAGACCATGGTCATCAATAGCACTTGTAACCCAGGATCTGGCAATTCCACCTGTGTGCCCACCGGCTCCTCTGCAGGTCTAGCTGCAGGGCTTACTATCTTCTTTCTGTTACTTGTGATCATAGTTGGTGTGATAGTTTATAAATACCACAGTCTAATCAGGAGTATGGTGCCATTTGGACAAAGAAAAGTCCAGGAAAAGGAGGACTATACTGAGAGCCCACAGGGCGATCCCAATCATTATACTGGTATGACTGAAGAGCAGTCAGTAGGGCAGTCTCCCATCTATGAAAACCTGACAACTCAAACTGCTGGGTACAACCAACCTGCTACAAACCAGAGCAGGTAAGCTGTAGTTAAATTAAAAATTGTTTTGCTATATGTACATTTTGCCAAAATGTATTTCTTAGAACAGTTGTGAAAGGACAGTGGCTCAAATGCAGATCAGAACGGAAATGAATGAAGAAATGCTGTGTATGTGTGGTGTAAGTTTCCCCATTTTGTGCAATTATGTTGTAATGTGGGCAAATAATCTGTCTGGTGCATAAAGGTTATCTGCTCTTCTGTTGTTTTATACAATTTAAAGTCAATTAATCAAGTGTACAAGCTGAATACACGAAGAGAAACTAGAATAAGGAAACCCAAAGAATTTACATGATATCTATCTTGTGTCTTACTGGTTTTACATTACAATAGTGCTTTCTGATACAGTTATTGTTTCTCCACAAAGGATCACCAGTGAATCTGAAGAGAACGTGTACCTGCAATGTGATGCAGTAGATGAAGGAATATACAGCAATGATCCGGCACATGATGACATCCTTCCAAACTCACAAGAAGACGACATTTATATTGTGCCAGAATAATTATGGGACACATCTGTTTTAATGCTCAGATATTTTGCTCCATTGACTGTATGCAGTTACAAGTCAGTACCATGCTGCTTCTGCTTTTTGATACAGACTGACTGTAAACAGAAATTAGTGGATGATAGCAACATGCCAGTGTTATCTGTTATCTCACATTTTGGAGAAGAATAGCAAAACTTTTTTTATGCACAGCCATGACAATTAGCTGTTTTTACCTATCTTTTATTGCTACTGTTATTGGCACATTTCACGTTACAGCCACATTGGACAAACAGTACACATTTTGACAGCAATCCAAGGTAATCCATTCTCTGATTAGATTAAATATTTTTATGGTGTTCTCTTGAAGTTGCAGACAAACTTTTACTTTGACCTTTGCAGAGGAGAAGTGTGGGCAGTGCATCTGGTGTCTGCATTTACAGTAGTGCCCTTTTTTGTTATGGAAATTCTTTACTTGGACCCAAATTAAATCTGGAAACATTTTAACTGCGTACATATTTAGGTAGTTTTATTTTCTTATCATATTCAATAGATATGTTTGACATAAATCTACATGATTCTGTTTTAATAGTGAAAAATATCTATATAAATGTTAAAAATGCTCCATGGTGTACCCTTTTGTATATTTATGATTACAGAATTTAATTATGAATTATGAAACAGGAATCAATTTAACAGTTAAATTTCATAGGTAAGTTAAAAGAATCACTGAGCTTTTGCCATTAGCACATTTTAGCCAAGTCTGTCATTGAAGGATTGGAGGCCGTTGTCAAGTAGCGTGGTCGGATCTCAACAAACTAAATGTGGGGGAAACATTGTGCTTATGTGGGACAAGGTCGGACACTTTAGCAATACTGAGAGGCAATCTGAAATGTTCATATCTAAGTTAAAAATAAGACTACAATAAACTGTTCAGGTTACTGAATAGGCATTTAGCATGTTAAGGCCAAATATATTGTATTTAAATGCAACATTTCCAACTGTCACTAAAAAAATTCAATAAGGGTAAAGACAGACTTCTGTTTTTTTCTTGTGGACCCATGCAATAGTCATTCCAAACTTACGTAGTGTTTGTTTCACTGTTGTGTCTGTGGTAACCATTTTTGGGTTTCAGTGTGGATGCATATGTAGCTTTACATGGCTCTTTTGAGTCATATCTGATAATTTTAGCAGTTTTTTTTAGCAGTTATAACACACACACACACACACACACAAATGGTACAGTGTGTATACATACTGTGCCATTTCATGTGTGTGTGTGTGTGTGTGTGTGTGTGTGTGTGTGTGTGTGTGTGATAACTGCTAAAAAAAACTGTTAAAATCATCAGATATGACTCAAAAGAGCCATGTAAATCTACATATGCATCCACACTGAAACCCAAAAATGGTTACCACAGACAAACTAAAAAAATAGGGTAGAAAAGA
The DNA here is from genome assembly GCA_015106775.1 of Etroplus canarensis. Lineage (NCBI taxonomy): Eukaryota > Metazoa > Chordata > Actinopteri > Cichliformes > Cichlidae > Etroplus > Etroplus canarensis. Next base: position 9,930 of record VUQH01054956.1, on the reverse strand, counting down.
GAGACAATCCTGATTTCTCAGTATATACTGGCACTTCATTTTATTTGTCATAGTTTTCATCATATCACAAAAATGCAAAGATTGGTGACTTTATGACTGAAATTTATTTGGTTGTCATAGCATTGATTGATTTCACTGTGAAAAAGTCTTCCCAGCTTTCTTCAGGGTAAAAATCTGACTCTAGAAAAGTGCATGTCCTGCAAAGCATGTCCTGCAATGTGGGACATTGTCCCAAGATGTGAGTAAGGGGGACCAGGGATAAAAATGTTGTGCGGTCCCACATAAAGAGGGACATTTGGTCATCCTATTATTAAGAGCTGCATCGCAGATATAGGTTGAAATAATTTCTCTGAATTTGTTCCATGTGAATGCGGAAAATTAGCTCGCTGACTAGGTCGCCATAAAATGTTCCATAAATTCTTATTATCAGTAAACAAATTAAACTAGAGGTCATCTTGTGATGCACCAGCGGCAACACCAATGAGTTTTCATACCACACCCATCATATTATTGTGTGTTTACACCAGCTAAACAGTTATGTGTAGTTACAAATTACCACAGACAGACCGACACACATTTGCCAAAACACTCAAAGTGACTTTGTGGAAGGCAGATGTGTCCACAATCACATTTTGCAAAAATGGCTCATAGACTCAGATGTACAAGGTGAAAACAAAATCAGCTGCACAATCAGAGCTCATAAATATTATATGTTTATACACCTGATAAAGATACCTTATATGTCAAGTTACAAATACATTACAAATTAAAAGCAATTTGTGATAGGAACAGTGAGTGGGAAGGCTGATGGCCTGCACATAAACTTTTAATGGCAATTACAGTAAGATAACAGTGTAAAGCCATCCAAATAAATTACTGTAAGGCTTATATTCTAAAAAACAGAATTGATTCCAGTATGGTCACTGTAAAAGAACATCTTATTGATAGCAGACCTTGCTGTCCGTACTGTCGATAAGATTGAGACTTCTGGGCCCTCTGCTTGGCAAAAACACCATATGAACTGGCATAGAAAAGTAATTTAATTGTGAAATTTGTTTCAGGGTGAGAGCAATTTATTACTTTGCTTCATGCTATCACATTACTGAGATAAATTCATAGCGATAAGATGCAAAGAGAACAATAAAAAGAAGACAAGGAGAAAACAGATCTAAGCATTCATATCACTTTCCTTTAAAATTATATGAGAACAAAAATATGCTTAGAACTACTGCAACAGCAAACACACACACACACACACAAAACTGTGTGGTTTATGCACAGATGTTTAAAAAAATGCAGGGGTCAGCATCCTATTATGCATTTTGTGGTGGTGGGGGGGTTCGTTTGTCTTTATTAGTTTTTCAAAGGAGACATGAGGATGTGAAAATCTTTTTTTTTTAATAGACTTAGTCCATATATATGTATAACCACACAGATTTCATAGAGTAATAGAAAAATGAAAGCTACTGAATAATTTGTGAGGTTTGTGATGATGACTGGGAAGGCAATGACCAACAGTGGGCTGGGAAACTTGCAGACCACACAGTGGGGTATTTTTAACTTTGTTTCCTGTTACTCTGAAATTAATTTAACTGATTGTTTTCCAGTTAGGGTATTTGAGGATGAAAAGGAAGAGAAAACCTTAACCAGAGGTTTACAAGTTTGCGTCATTTATCTTGTGCCGCACACAGATGAGCTTGGTAAATACTTTCCTTACTAATATCAGTTGGCTAGAACTGCAACTCAAGACCTTTCAGCACCTAAGACTGAAGACCTTTCCATCCATCCATGCACAACTTTTTAATAATCATAAGTTGCTTTACTTGAAACAAAGAGTAACAGGACAAAAGTCAAGAAATTAATTAGCAGTTACTGGGCAGAGGGCTGAACTAAACAGAAGTTAAGAGTTCAATTTTGGGTTTTTTTTTCCCTGTAATTCTGGTTATTTACCTATTTGTTCAGTCAGCTAGGGTCACTCAATATGTCGCCTTTTCAAGCTGTTTAAACTTTTTAAGTGACCTTTATCCCTTTCCAGATAAAAACTATAAAACACTCGTTGTGGGTGGTTGTGTCACTTCTTGGAATGAAACTATAAATACTTCAAAAGAGTTTGCCACAGATGTCAGTTCACTGCCTTCATACCACAAGCTCTGTTAATATCGTTTTTAACTCCAAACCTTAAGCTACAATGTAAAACATGTCCTCTTGAGCTTCTTTTATTTTATTTTATTTTTTTTTGTGATCATATTCAGCTCAGTCCATCTCATATGACTGTCTATTCTTTTTCTAATATCTGATCTAAGCAGCACTTATAAGCTATTACCAAATATTAGACTAAAGCCTTGATAATCTGTACTAAAAATTAATTTACATTGCATGGCTGGTGGTGTGAACATCTTTTTTCTTCTTCTTTCACATTTTCCTCATCAATGTAAACAAGAAACTTAAATTTGTCACTCAAGTCACTAGACAAGCCCACACTGTGCACAGATTCAAGGTCATTAAGGAGAACTAGATGTTATCTTATCATTACAGCCTGATTTGGCTGGCATGCTTTGACCTTACTAACCTAAACTGGCTGATAGCACAACCACTGAGTCTGTGTAACCCTGTCCCTCAAAAAGATTTTCTTGGTGTTAAAAAGAGAATGTACAGATTTCCAAATCATTTAAACCCAGTCTTCAGAATTAATTAAATACACGTGAACTTGCTGACAGTAATAGTGTTTAGTGATTACATTCATATTTACATAATTACTCAAGTACTGCAAACTTTTTTAGTATGCGGTTACCACTAAGACTGCAAACACTTTTGGTCCATAAAAGAAAATGGATGATTTTTCTATTTTAATTTTATCTTTTATCTTTTCTAATGTAAATAATTCACCTTTGACAAGCTCTGCTCTGTTTTCTTTGATCCTGACCGCTGTGAAGACATGCCCAATGCGGAGAGTTAGTCAGACAGTCACCACACACTTATGTAGTGTGTGTGTGCCAAAGGGCGGCCTTTGCTCAGCACTACTGGAGTGACATCATCATGGATGAACTTTGTGATTCTGAGAGGGAGAATCACCATGTCCGCACTAATGCAAATAAATGACACTGACCAGCTCCACTTAAAATTTGAATTTTAAACTTTTAAATTTGTGAGCTATGCAAGCCAAGACAGACATTGATTACAAAACCAAAGATGACACTTCTTGCACTTTCCCATGAATAGTGTGGCATTCTATTTTGTTTTATATGTTTAACCTTTGAACAAGTGGTTAATCCTTATGTTAAACTCAAATGAATAGCATTTTTTGTTGGCATTTTTTCTTTTTTGTATTAGATTTTGCTATAATACTTGTTTGTGCATTGTCAATTCGGCATTTTATGATGGGGCATGTCTGCCTCTTCTTTAAACAACTCTCCTTAAGCGTTTGGGAACTGGGGAGACCAACTGCTGAAGTTTTCAAAAGCTAAGTGTTTTCTTTTAAGATTTTGCCTGTTTTTATCTTATTTTTCATTTCATAAAGTGCCAAACGTATTCACTGGATGACAGGTCTGGACTGCATGCAGGCCAGTTAAGTACCTGCACCCTTTTACGATGCAACCACGGTGTTACAATATGTGTAAAAACGACTGTAGATGAATGACAAATGTAAGGCAATATCATATGCTCATGCATTTATTACAGTACATGTTGACATATTTAAGTGCAACAGTTCAGCATGAAGAACATTCATTTTGGCGTTTATATAATAATTGAAATGTATATGACAATAAACAAAATATCAAAACCTATAAAACTAGACAATCCAATGCAATTAAATATTAAATAGTACTAAAATATTCTGTAACAACAACATAAGCAAAACAACATGAATAGGACCATAAATAAAACTTAAATAAATAGCTACTAAAATATGTTTAGAGGCAAAGATGTGAAGGCATAGATCTGTTTTATGTACAGCAGGAGTAGCATGTGTTTTCATCTTCAAAGTAATGCATAGTTCTGATTATAAATTTAATTGTGCCTTTAATACTCATTCAATAACTAGTTGCAAGGGGTTTTCCATCATGTAACATATTTTTCTTTAAATTTTAAAGAAATGGTTGACTGCATTGTCTCCTCAGGCACAGTAACATTTGCTGACAATTAAGTCGCTGAAAGTACTCAGTCTCAATCTTCCCCTGCTGTCATAGTGCATGAGAACCATGGGCTCATAGGCTGCTGGCACACAACAGGGGTGAGGTGTCCCTCCTTTGGTAATCTGGTACAGCCGAGACTTGACCTGTGTGTGCATGCTTGCCGGCTTGTAGTTGTGGGGGCAGGTGCCATCACAAAAATGCATTGTGTATTCGGCTGGAGCTACCACCCAATCTGTCCAGCCAATGTCTTTGAAAGACACGGTAACTGACTTCCGGCAACACCATCCGCGTTCATCACAGTCATCTTCTTTGTTGGAGCGACGCTGCCTCATCCTCTGTGCGGGTTTGGGTTGGGTGAGGCCTAATTCCAAAGAAATGATGGGCTTGAAGGCCGCTCTGTTAATCATCCCCACATCCACAACCAGTGACTGACCATCAGTCGTGATCCACTTCTCCACCTCAGGACTGATCTCCAGAATCACTTGTTGAATGTTTGAGTTGTTGGTATGGGCTACAGAGTCATTCCAGGCAGCAGTGACCTCTAGCTTCACCCCATTGACTTTAACTTTAATCGCTTCTCTTAATTCAGGCTTAGCTGAAGTGAGTTTCCCTAAAATCTGCCTGGAAATCTTCAACTCTGCTCGAGCTAGATTCAGTTCAGTCTGGATATTTGGATTCTTTTGGAAAACAGCTCTGTACCACTGCATGCTTAGACCTGACTGTGGGCCCCTCCGAAGGACTTTTAGTGACCCCACTAAAAAACATGAAAAACAAGAAAAAGCTTCATGAGAAACAAAGCAGTTAACATTCAACAATGTTTACCATCATGGCATGGAACAACTGAGAAAGGAAAAACCAAACAAATTTTGGAAATTCTTTATGAAACTCTTGTAATTGGTTGGCTCATTACTGATGACACTAATAAAAATGTGCTCAAAGTAAAACATGGTGTACAAGGTGTGCCTGTCACGCTCATGATTTCTAAAAGCTTGTAGGAATGTGTTTTCTTTTTACAGGACTGTTTGATGGCTAAAGATTCTATTTTAAGCCAGTCACAACAACCTTTATCAGGAGAATGAACTACTGGGAAAGAAGTTATTTATAGTAGTCATAAACAGTCACTACTATAGGTTTTGTCTGCATATATAGGTAAAGTTGCACTTAAAATATTTCCTCATCTCATTAGTTGTCTATGTTCATTCCATCTTCTACAGCAACTAAAACTTTCTAACTTGATTTTTCACATCAGTATGAAGATGGCAAAATTAGACTTTAGTTGTCTCCCTCTCTAAGGTTCTCACCTGTAGCTGGAAAGAGCACAGTGGACATGGTGGATTGCCTGGTTTCCCTTCTTGGCTGGCTGGAATTTCCTCTCATCTCTCTTATTTTTTTCCTGTAGAGCTGATACATCTTCCTGAGTTCCTTTTTTGAGGCCTTTTGGGTCAGTCTGGGCTCCCCATCCATACCCAAAGAGCTGAGGATCCCAGTCTTAACTGCTTCCATAAGCAGAACCCTCTGGCTGTCCGTCCTGTCCACATCAGGTGTGTCTTCATGGGCCTTATAAGGCTGGCTTTCCCCTGAGGTGAAAACAAGGAACGCACAGGTGATGAGTTGAAGAATTGTGTGTGAGATGAGCATAGTGAGCCTGCTAGGTAGGTTTGGTTTGTGAGAGCTGCAGTTGTCAATGGACAGGGTTTGCCAGTGCTATGAACTAAATTCCTGCCATGCTTTCATTTATAGAGCTTCTGTGTTGCCACACCCCTGTTTGGTCAGGTGAGCCTGTGATGGACTCATCTAGACCCATGTGTCGTAATGGCTACCTTTGTGTAATGTGTTAACAAGATGTAAACTATAAAATTGTAAATCTATGAAATCATTTTAAATCATTTGCATGGTTTTAGTTTCATCAACACACATTGGGAAACGCCAGTAGATTTATGGAAAAACAAAATAAAGTTATTTTTGGATGAGATTTGGTTACGTCCACCTTACCTTGTCTACCGAAGCATGATGAAGCATATTTCCAGTTACTCATTGCTTTTTTGCTAATAAATGACCCACACTGACCGCTTCAAAGAAGTCCATCAGGGTTATACATGTGATAGTTTATTGAACCCTGTGTCTGAATGTTTTCATGTAGCCGTGCCCAGAACAGTCGAAGGTCACAAGCATGTTCAGATCAGTGAGGGATTCAGCTAACACGGTGCTCAAACCAGGGATGTCCGGTCTCTAAATGCTGCTGTCCATCTTCCTGCCTGTTGCTTAAACAGTTCAGCAGTTCCAACAGACAACATGCAATAACAAAAGGGAAATTTTATATCACCTCTACCACTGTCAACTAGCACAGGGAGAAAATACCTCAAGGTTAAAAAGACAGATAACTGAGTAAAGAAGTTACCTCTGTTAAAAAAGGGAAGTCTCTTGAAATGAAAGTGGCAACTGTCGGTTACAATAAAAATATCATCACACAACTGATGCAAGATTAAACTGAACACTCTGTGAAGATTGTCTCTTTTCACCATGAACAAAATGCTCTTAAAACATATCTGATCTCGATGCCTACTCTTTTCTGTGGTGAATAATATACAAAAATGTTCATCTTTAGTTAGTAGTGACTGATATGGCAGGTTAAAGAGGTAAACAACTACACTGTGGAGCATTGCCAAGAAGTTATCAGCATATAAAATTCTTACTTCTGTCAGTAATTAGGGTCAATGCACTGTTTGATCACCAAGTAGTCTCCCCACCCTGATATGTGTGGAGTGTGTGAATCTCTAAACAGTGAGTCACTGAGGTGATGAAACCAATCATGTGCTTTGCCAGGTGAGCCTACTTCAGGGGCTGAAAGTGAGTGAAAGGCGTAAAGTGAGTCATGCAAGCTGACACCTTTGTTTAAACTGTCATAAGATTTTTACTCTCTTCTCTGTCTGCCTTTTCATCTATTGTTGAGTGAGAAGAAAAAAACCCTCAGACTCTATTTGTTTTGTCATCATGACAGAGGGGTTTCTGAGTGCTGGGACTGAATTTCATCATACACGCACTGCCCCAACCTGATGTGTCAGAGTCTTGCAATGTGTCGTCAGACGACACCAAAATCTAAAACATTTTTGGAAAAAAGATACACAAGATGTATTTTTACACCTTTAGTTTTAACCACTTCAGGCCTATAAAAGGTGTTTAAATTGAGTAGTCATTTGGATTGAACTGCTCCCAGCTCAGACATACAGTTTGTGACAAGGTTTCACAAGTGGGTAGGACAAGAATTCCAGAGAAAAATAGAACTTTTTTTTTTATCATTCATTTATAGATTTATTCCTTTTTTGGCATTTCTCTGCTGTTTATGATTGAAAGGAGTCAGTTGAGGTGGTTTGGACATGCCATCAAGATTACCCCATGAGTGCCTTCTCGGTGAGGTCTTTTGGGCGTGCCCTACTGGAAGGAGGCCCCAGAGATGCAGGACACGCTGGAGAGATTACCTCTCTCGACCGGCTTGGGATACCCTGGTGTCTGGAGGAGGTGGGTGGGGAGAGGGAGTTCTGGGTGTCTCTGCTTGGACTGTTGCCTCCATGACCCAGTTCGGGATAAGCAGCAGAAAATGGGTCAATGGATCTTAAAAGTTTCAGGGGACTGAAAGTTTTCATGAGGACAATGTGTCAGAGTTTGCTATGGCAAACATTAAGGCAATATATTTGACCTACTTATCTGCTCCCAGATATGATGTTTTAACTCTATTTTATGTTCCTCCTACTTTATTTTTTCATAATAAATATATTTATTCATATCCAGTTTCATAATCCACATTCTCATTTACTCATTTCTATATTTCATTCATATATGTGTATATATATATATATATATATATATATATATAAAACAAACTGCAATAATAACTGTGCAATAACTTTGTATGCAGTGGTTTACACATTCATCTTCCAAGCGATTCCAGGTGGGGACAAAACCATGTAGGGTTGCATCAGAAAGAGAATCCGGTGTAAAACCTCTGCCAAATTATCAATGCAGATTAATGTGCTGTGGCGACCCCTTGGGGAGAATACAAGGGAGCAGCCGAAGGTACAAAAAACAATTCAATTTCTGATTTATGATCATAGACACTCCTACCTGCCGCTACTACGCTTCGCAGCTCCTCCCCTTAATAACTCAACTTTTACCTACTGCCATGCTGTGTACATACTTCTTGACGTACTGAATATAGGGTTCATTTTATCTTATATCTTTACTGTACTGCTATCTTCATATTGACATTTATGTATACTGAACGTAGTGCCTGTAATGCAAACCCCCCCGGGATTAATAAAGTATTCTGATTCTGATTCTGACAAGGAGGTCAAGTTCATGCACACAAATTGTATGTTGCACTATGGCGCCCCCTTGTGACCTTAAAGTTGCACTACAGAAGTCAAGTTTGATGGGGAAGATGTGCATTTTAACGAAAGCATGAACCTGAGGTTGAGAGAGCCCAAATAAGTGAGTGTGATAAACTGTGTTTAGACAGTCCGTAGAAAAAAATGTTCGCAAGGATGAGAGTAATTATTTTCTGTTCCAGATGTAACATAGGCCAGTGGTATTATGTGTTTCTGCTGTCAGCCAGGTCTGTGATTTAATCTCTAAACTAAGAAACACTGACTTTGACTTTGGAGACAGTTTTGCAGATAAACTCTTGCAACCTTGGGATGTTTTCATTTTTCTTATATCATTGTTCCGTGTAATTTTCAAACCCATGAGTGTCTGGAGTTTTTCTTTCCTTCTTTCTTTTTTAAGTTAACTTTCCTTTGCAATGGAAAACTGGCAAGAGGAGAATCTGAGATTCAGAGTAATAGGAAACACAAATGAATGCAAAAGGTGCAGTTAAAAGACGAGGATCAAACTTTCATGCTTGACTGGTTCCTCTAATGAGCATGGACCATTTGAAGGGGTGGATCACATGGAGAGCATAACAAAAGAACACAAAATGACTTTAACAATTTGTGCTTAGAGTTCCAAACATTATCATGATCAGTCTGATGAGCAGCAGCAGACAGTGATTTGTGGACACTGCATATGGAGAAGTTTTTGTCGTTTTGTGATGACGCTCAGTTCAAACAAGAAAAATGAGTCACACAAATACAGCAGCAGTCACAGTAGTACAAGGGAATTCACCCATCCTCAGTGTCTTATTGTTGGAAATCACTTCCTTGTAGGATGCTGATTATGTCATATTCTTGTTTAGTGATGAAAACAGAGGCAAACTGTGACAGCACACTACACTGATGCACATTATTTCCCTTCATCAATAAACACTGACTAAAGACACAGTAGAAAAGTAAAGATTAGTGTAAAAAATATAGCTTTACACCAGCATAAAATATATATAGTATTGTTTGTCTGTAATCGCACATTACTGCCGTTGCTGAGTGGTTATGTTGTTGCCAGAAACTTAAAATCAAGACTCGTGCAGAGAATATGTGTCAGTACATCCAAACACATTCAAAATACCAAAACAATTCAAAACACACTCAGCCTGAACGTTTTAAATCCTAATCAAACTCTGAAATGCAATTCGCTTGAAATAATGTGCGTTTTAAATAAATACAAAAACAAAATATTTGAAATTGCTTTGGTTGAGTGTTCCACAAAGCTCAAAACTAGGCAAAATCCAAACCACATGAAGCAATTGCAAAGACAAAACAACACACAATAGTATTATACATCCAGCCTAATCTTTTGCCATTAAGTTTATGTTCTATGCAGCTGTTACAAGACACATTTTGTCCACTGAGTTCCAGTGGCCAGTTGCTTC
>VUQH01054955.1:0-17597 GCA_015106775.1 Etroplus canarensis | reverse complement strand
TTCTATCGGCTGCTCCCATTAGGGGTCACCACAGCGGATCATCTGCCTGCATCTCACCCTATCCCTGCATCCTCTTCCCTCACACCAACCCTCTGCATGTCCTCCTTCACTACATCCATCAAAGTTATACATACATGGTCAAAAATATGCATACAGCAACAGTTTTGGTAGCCATCAACAAGCTTCTGGCATATTTCTGGTTGTTATTTGACAACCATTCTAGGAAGGATCCATAGATTTCTGTTAAAATGGTTGCTTGCATTGCTATAGACAAATGGAATGAGGAACAACAGTGACCATTTCATTAAAAGTTAATTCACAGGTCAATCTGTGTTCCTACCATCACCAATGGTCACGAGCTCTGGGTAGTTCCAGTACAAATGAACGAGATTGAGGATACAAGCACAAGAAATGAGCTTCCTCTTAAGGCTGTCAACACTTAGCTTTAGAGATAGGGTGAGGAGCTCAGTCATTAAGGAGGGGCTTATAGCAGAGCCACTGCTCCTCTACATTCATAGGAGAAAGGCAGTTTGGGCATCTGACCAGTATGTCGCCGGGACACCTCCGAGGCGAGGTGCTTTGGGTATGTCTCTCCAGGAGAAGGTGCCAGGGCAAACCCAGGACACACTGGAAAGATTACATCTCTTGGCTGGCTTAGGAACACCTTGGTGTCCCCCTGGAAGACCTGGAGAAGGTGGTTTGGGTGAGGGAGGTCTGGGTATCTCTGCCTAAATTGCTGCCTTTGCGACCTGGACCCAAATAAGCAACTGAGAATGGATGGACATATGAACTGGGTTTTTTTTGTGTGTTACAGCCCTGATTTTTAAGCACAACCCATACATTTTTCAAAAGTTTGAGGTCATGACTTTAGAAAGGTCACTCCAGTAGCTTAGTATTCATCTGTTTTACTATCATCTAGTTCACCAGCTTTAATTTCCAATTTGGGTCATTTTCCTTTTAAAAGGCCTAATCGTGTCTGGGTTTCTTTTTGCTGATTAATCTTGAGCTAGTCTGTCTCCTTCATTAGTACATCCACTCTGTTAAATGCATCAGTTCTACTGGCAACAAAACAGCCCCAGCACATGAGCATCTACCACTGCCATGCACTGCACTTGAGGCAAGGGAAGGGGCTTTTTCTTGGATGGCAGCCTCTAAGTATATAGAGATGTAAAACCTTCTTGACAGTATGTGACACAAATGTTCCACTAGCATCATATTCAGGCCAGACTTGGGTCTCACTTGTTTCTGGGTAGTTTCTGACCTTTTTCAATTTTGTTACATGAACCTGACAGTTTTGGTCTTTTTCAGACCTTGGAAATAACCAATGCCTTGTACAGTTCTTTGAACTGATGATCTTGGAATGTGCAGTTCCTCAGAAATGGCTCCAAGAGACATCCCTGAATTGTCTAAAATCTACAGCCTTGTTTCTCAGATCTGCATTCAGCTCTTTGGACGTTCCCTTTTGACTGTGTCGGTCAGTCCAATGAGTGCTGTGAAACAAACCTTTTTAATATTGGCAGATTTTTATTACCTCTGAACAGAGATAACTGTTCCCCCTGAGTTCTGGCCTTTATGAGATTTTAAGCTTTAATGGAGTGTATAAATCTTCTCACTCAATTTTGTGTGGCAAAGCAAATATGTGTGGGCTTTCAGTATTTAAATAGGGTCACTAAATTAATTACACCTTATGTCAAATGATGCAGTGGTCAGAAGGGCTGGCATCCCACCCTGCCAATAGTATGCTAGATTAAGTCCTATCACTGACATCAGCTTGGCAGCATTTCCTTCCATCTTTCAGAGCGCGTGCACAAGAACACACCAACCCGCATCTCAATCCTCCTGCTCTCCCGCCCATTTCGTCCACAAGCCCTATTGTAGAATTGCTTCTTTGTCCTTCACGAGACCTTCATGAGACCTTGTTGGTGGATACCAGCAGCTCAGTGGAACACAGGAGAGGATACGGACATTTGCAGGAGAGTCAGATATATGGCTGAGAAAAGGGATAGTGACAAGGCTCTTTGCAGATGGCAGACACGTCTGACAGCCTCACATTGTGCTCATTCCTCCTTTCTGCTGAACAGGCTTGGTTAACAGGAGCAAAAGAGAGGGGAAAAGAAGAGATGTATGAAGTGCTAAAATTACAGTCACTGCATCCATACAGACAAATTTAGCTGCCCCAAGATTTGCAGAAGGGAATTACCAATAAAGCAGCAAATATATATGCAAAAGGACTAGGATACACTAGGACACCAAAATTAACAGTAATTTAAAGTCCACTTTATGGGAAAAGTATCTCTATGCAAACTCTACACACATGCACACACAGACTATGACTAAAGCTCCCTCTTGCCTAATTGAGGTGATTGATGCTGTGCACCAACTTGTAAAATCCGGAGTTTCATTAAAACCAAATGCAGAAATCAAGATAACAGGGGGCCTAAATAAAAGTGGCAGTCTTAGAATTGGAGCAGATATAAATCCCCATTTCTTGCTTAATTCCCAAAATAGACAATTTCAGAGAACATATTTGTGGCCTTCTTCATTTTCACTTGTAATTAGTCTGGGATTAATGATGACAGAGTACAGGTCACAGTCACAGCTGTGGGAGACAGACACAAATAAGTGATCTTTTTTCAGTTTGATAGCACTGTACTGCTAGAAACACCAATGGTGCTCAGTCAGCCCCAGTGATCAATAGGAAGAGTAAAAACCTTTCTGTTATGTTTTCAGTGCTTTTCTCTGTTGATTTTTCATGACACTTCAAATGGGACTCTCTAAGATAGGAAATGTCACTCTATAGCCTGGGAACAGGGAATGGACGCGGCTCCGCCTTGAAGCAGGCAGGTGAGGTAGTCACAAAACCACTGTGACAAGACAGGAGTTTGACGTTTTGATTATGTGTTTTGTGTCCGAGCACAGTGGGATTTTTAAAGTCTAAAAGAAACACTTAGCAGTTGACCTAATTTAACTAATTTAACCATTTTTTAAACTTTTCTTTTAGTTTAGGGCTGGATCAGGGTCCCTGAACCATCTTTTAGTTAGGTTGCGATAGGCTTAGGCTGGCAGGGGAATTCTCAAGATACACTGAGCATTTCTTCTTTTAACCCAATGCTTTTATATGCCACTGCTGCTTTGTTTTCTCTCTCTCATAGTTTTGTGCTGTCCTTGCCTCCCAACTGGTTGAGGCAGATGGCTGCCCCTCCCTGGGCCTGGCAGAAGTCTCTTCCTGTTAAAAGAGAGTTCTTCCTTCCCACTGTTACCAACTGCTTGCTCATAGGGGATTGTCTGATTGTTAGGGTTTATCTCTAACATTATAGGCTCTTTACAGTATAAAGCACCCTGAAGTGAGTTTAGTTGTGAGTTGGTGCACCATAAATAGAATTGAATTGAATTTAATTCAACCAAAGCTCACTGTTAATAAATCAGCAAATCTAGAAGGCTGTTAACAACTATACAAAGCACTGACTCAACAGGCAGGGAGGTATAAGATGCCACATATTTTTAAAAGCTGGAAAGATAGCTTCAAGCGCTTTGCTCAGGACAAAGCACAGGTGGTTAGCAAACCAAAGAACACCAGGTCAGTGACCACAATGGCTGGAATGACAGAGGATCTGGGAATGCCCACACTTACAAGTTTGCCCTTCAATTAGGAGATATCTCACTTGTTTGCTACAGGAACTGGAGTGATGATCCATGCAGTGTTTTGCTTCATACTTACATGCTCATTGGCAGGGCTGTTTTGTTTGTAATTACACAGCTGAATAATATGACATTTAGTTTGTCATTTCTGTACATCCTTGATGGCAATACTCATGGCTGGCTCGATAGCTCAGAAATGCCTAAAGTATTTGGCATGAACGTACTCTTTGACTCAAAATCATAGGATTTTGTAGTTCAAGGTCAAGATCAGTTTGAAAGTCATAAACTTTTTCATAATATATCGTTATGATATTGTGGTATGTTATGTTGAATCGATCAAAGGTCAAGGCTGGACAGATAAATTGTAACTTTACTGCCTAGTTGCAAGGCTAATTTATTTACCCTTCCCTTTGCACTTCATTCCCAAAATCTGTTCATTTTTCTTCTTTGAACATCCCGTTTTAAACAATAGAACAACTCATCTTCATCCCTCTTGTTTCTTTTATTTGTCCACAGCCATGAATCATGCATGCGTCTGAACAAATTATTCAGGTCATCATAAAAGGCCAGCAAGACTCGAGCTCATAAAATGAATGGAATTTCTTTACTGTTAGTTTAGTGATAGTGTGCTTTACTGCAGCCTGATAAACAGCTCGGCCAGACTCGGCGAGGTCAGTGTTCCACTCCAGCAAGAAGCGTTCTTTGTTAATTAAGATATCTGAAATAATTTTTTTCCACCACCATTCTCACCCAGCAAAAGTAGAAGATGTTAATTGTGCACTTGGTGGTTGGTGAACCCATTGATCAGCTACTCCATGACTTAGTAAGCTTGGTTTCAGATTACACACAAATGGTTTTTCACTCTGTTAAGTTATGGATTCTGACTGCCTGAGCAATGTAAATGTGTAAGCACTTCATGCAACCCTTGGACTTATTTGTAGCAGGACACACAGTTGTTCATCAAACAATAACATCATTTTCACTGGAGTCAAGACAGTTTCAGTGGAAAATTACAAATCAGAGCAACATTATGTCAGCTTTATTAGGCTCAGTGTAAACAGGCAAAGGTGGCATAAAGTGGGATTACATTAACAACAATAGAGTAGAAAAGGGGCTTCATTTTAAAGAGCTTACTCGAATTTAAAGTGTGAAAAATAAATGACAGCATTAGTTAAGACAAAGCATTTAGGTCAACGGACAGACGTGCAATACATGTTACTTATTAGGAGAAGATGGAAGAAGCAGAACTGTAAATGTAAGACTAAATTTAGATTTTTAATGTGAAACCAGTAATTAATCATTTACTCAAGGACCAAGTCCACAAATATTAAAGCCATCTGAGGACTTCACGCATAAAATATAATAGGTGAACAAGCTGAGTTTGGTTTACTTCAAATCTTTTGGCTAAACATGTGCGGTGTGTGAGGGTCATAAAATGTTTATAAAACTAAGCTGGTATCAAAAGTATGTTTTCTTCAGTCCCATAGACTGTACATGAGTGATTTTATTGACGTGGATCTGACTCTAAAACCAGATTGCACACTCATTGGCTAACCACTTGACAAGGTGAGTAGCTACTGAAATAAGCACGCCCTACATAATCCAAACTTTCTGACTTTATAAGGACTATAATTTATTTATTTTTATTCAATATGACCTGAAATTGAAGTCATCAGGAATGTGTTTGCTGTTGATCAAGGAAGCTGAGGGCTGCTAGAGGATTCATCCCTTGCTAGCCACTAAAAAATATCAGTTTTTTGTCAGACCTGGAAGCTGCATTCATGTTTTATACAGCTGAGTTTCAGTCCATAAGTCTTCAGGTGTATTCAGTCATTACTGGTTGGTATATTAAGTTGTCACCCAGTGAATGCAATATAATAGTTTCATTTTTGCAGCAGAACCATTCAGGTGTTTGTCACTGAGGGCTCATGTGAAGTCCTAATAATACGGCCCAGAAACAGCAGCAGGTGCTTCTACTGATTAAGCCTCTCTCATCCAATGTGGTCTAATCAGTAAAATCCACTGCTGAAGTACTATTTGGGCAGAAATAAACCCTCCACACACATCCCTACAACAGGATTTACTTCACTTTCTTCAAAAAAATATTCGCAGAGAGAAAATGTACACTTATGTTTTTGCTTTGGGTAAAAAGATTGCAGGAAACTGTTACGTAAATGTTACATCCATTTCAAGCGATGGCATGGATACCATGTGCTCACATTATTAACTGCCTCTTTGATTATCTCTGCAAATAAGCTGAAGCAGGAAAGCACAGGGACCTTTTGCAGAGATGGTAGGGCAGAGACTGTCGTCAGCTTCTGTCACTGTTGTAAACAGTGGTTACACACTAAACAATAAGGAATGTGTTTGTACCATAAACAGGAAAGGATCAAAGATATCTTTTTTATTTCCAAGGTCCATTGTGTTTCACAGTTGGCAGAAATCACACAACCGTCAAGCAAATAGGTATAATTAAACTGTAGGCCTCCACTAGTCAGTTGACCTTGGGTTTGCATCCATTGTGTATGGTTTGCTACGGTTGCAGTTAAATGAACCTATGCGTGAATGACAGTCTCCGCCACAAAAGCCACATATGTGTGTACTCTGGTCTTTCTTGGTTGTTGCATTCCTTTTTACATGCTCTTTTATCTGCAGCAGCATTCCTCAATTTCCCTTCACCTGTCTGCAGGTGCTGTTTTGGTCCACTACTTACGGTCTTCCCACATGTGTGGGTCAGCACCAACAGTTTTGAGACTTTTGCAGACATTCTTAATCCTCTGAGGTCAAAGTCATTATAGGCGGTAACCCTAATCCTGTATTTTGGAGAAAGGTAAAACAAACTTTTGGGGCAAAAATGTGAGTAGTTTTTGATGTGTGTCAGTTTAGAATGATCAGTTGTTTTCTTTGTTCCCTAATAGCCAAGACTCAGGAGAAGAATTTAATAAAAGCAAAAATGATAGATTCTGATTGCCTGGGTTTAGGATTGGGATCGTCACCTCACAGGGTTTTGCCAATTCTCCACAGATTCTCTCCATGGGGCAGACATGAACTAGCTGACAAAGTCTTCAGTGTCCGAGCACAGTATACATGCTTGAGAGCCTAGCACAAGACAACGCTATGGTATTGGTCATATTATCTTGCCAGCGTATTCACAGGATGAGACAAATGCTTTTAAGGTGGAATTTGTTGATTCTTCTTTTCTGCCCAGCATACGTGATCTACGTTTTGCTCCCATGCAGTAGTGTGTAGCCTGGTACTGCTACTAACCTGCTACTACGTTCAGTACAGCTATAATTATGTCATTATGCTCTGCATTGTCACTATACAGTTAATTCTGTAAATACACTAGAAAGCTGGCAGAAACTCAAAGCACAACAGCCTAACAGTGCTCCTAGCATGTCTACTGTTAAGAAACAAAGTTAAATGTTCAAAGTTAGTATGTTTTTTGTTGTTTTCCATTTCCTATAGTTTTACTTCGCTTTTTTTGTGCATCACACCATTACAAAAGCCAGAGTTATGTTTCTTATAGAAAACAGTACTGCTGAGCTGTAGGGTTGCCAGCTCTCACCCTTCTGGCGTGCGACCCATGCTCTCATTCTTCGTGTCACGCTGCCCAAACAAATCGAATGCCAACTACAGGGAAGAATCAAAGCCAATCCTGAGAAAAGCAGTTAAGTTGAACAGGCTTTATTTCTGCTGGCTTCTTCCACATTTCAGCATCGGTTTAGCGCAAGCTATACATCCCTTCCCAAAATCACCAAACACTTTTTACTTACGTTGAGTTTTCCCTAGAAACTGAAATGTTTCTGAATACAACTGCTGTTATCAGTGATGGGTCTAACCCTAACCCAAGGCAATCAGTATATTCATTTTCAATTCAATTCAATTTTATGTATATAGTGCCAATTCACAACTAAAGTCACCTCAAGGTGCTTCACACTGTAAGGTAAAGACCCTACAGTATTAGAGAGAAAACCCCAACAACAAGACGGTCCCCTATGAGCAAGCATTTGGTGACTGTGTGAAGGACGAACTCCCTTTCAACAAGAAGAGCCCTCCGGCAGAACCAGGCCCAGGGAGGGGCAGCCATGAATATGTCTTTTTTGTTTTTATTACATTTTTCTTCAAAGTCTTGGCAATCAATGAACACCAAAATTCTGACATGCATCAAAAATTATTCATTTTTTTTCCCAAAAAAGTCAATTTTTTTCCTCTCCTAAATATAGGTTTGGGGTTATCACCTATGATGCTTAGAGCTTAAAAGCAGATTGATGTCAGAAAACACAAGCAACATTGTTAAAAATGGTTTGGGGTGTGCAGGTAAACAGAGTAGATAAAATCATGTTTGGACAAGTGGTGAGATTTAGCCCATGGGACCTGTGGTAGAAAAGGAAGTGTTTAAAGTGCATTCAAAGGTTGAAATACATGGAAAAACACTAATTAAAATGCAAAAATGGGTCTACAGTAGTTTTCTGATAGGCAGCTTTGTTTGGTTTCTGTCAGCTCTGGGTAAAATTTAATCTGCTTTATTCTGATTTTGAATCAGATATTCTGTAATTCTGTTTTTGGATGTGATTCCCTCTTGCCGCATATAGAAAAAAAACAGGGAAAGTCAACATTTTCATTATTCATGGGACCAGCACTGAGGCTACATTTTTCAAATGTATTAAAATTCAACAGGAGGAACTGGGCTTGTATTTAACGTATCGCCTGGGGCCAAACTGTACTTGCAGTGGAGCTGCTCAGCCCTCTGTGCTGCTATCATTCATAAAAACGTTGAGTCAGGCATGTACACTGCAATTTATATCTTATGTAGTCCATAATCAACCGCACTGAACAGCCTGTCCCTTGATAAGACAAAGGTTTCTGATACAGACTTTATCCCCAAACAAACCCTGGAACTTTTTAACTAAGTAAATAGGAGCTATAAATTATCATCATCTCAGTTATAAATCATTACTCAACAACTTGTTGCTCGCTGTTTATTTCTGCAATAAAATTAACAACATTACCAAAATGATTATTGATGCCGCAATGGTACTAGAAAACATCCATCATGGGTTAAATCAATAAAAAGAAAAGGCAGAACAAACTGAAAGCAGGAACATCAAAAAGGATACATACAGAGAAGACATCCTCTAAAAATCTCTTAATTGTAACTAATTAATATTCTCGTAGGGTTTGCCAGGCCAGGCCAGGAGGAAACTTGCACCTGTGTATTACAGTCCTATTTACTGACTACAAAGCCAGATGGGGACACATGAAAAAAGTAGGAGTAGTGTTAAGAGGATTAACTGTCACATAGTTGCATGAATTTGCAATAAAAGGCGCTTAACTGTCCTGTGTTGTGTACAATACAAGGCAGTTTTTAAATGAAAAACATAATCGATGCATTAAAGTTGACTGTATGCATTCATGTTGCTTCATTAGATACACTTAATGAGTATTATGTTGGAACCCCTTTTGCTTATCCCTTTATGACCTTGTTCACTGTGGACATAAAGAGGTCTCCATCATGAGTATTTGATTACACATGTACGCAACATGAAATTCAGAATGCTTCAATGTGGAGTGGCCTCTGGCGAGCAGGCTTTATGTAGCAGATCAGAATGTTTCTGATGAGTTTAGGACTCCTTCTGGACAGCCCAGTCTCAAGGCAGTTTGCAAAATAGTTACGACTTCAATCTTTTGATTTGTGTCCCTGGACAGGGAGCTTACTTAATTCGTGTTCCTGAGCATGGATTTCCCACATTATATTCATGTCCCTGAAAGCGACTTTTCATCAGTTCACTGTTAACAACTCTCATTCAAGTCCATGTACAAGAAATGAATAATTTCCACTTTTAGCAGGCAAAAGTCCACATTAGGAAGTTGGAGGGGTAGTAGAGGCACAAATCACATCACATAGTTTTTTTTTGTTTGATTAGTTTAATTTTTCTTACAGTAAGTGTTCCAGTAGTGCACTGGTTTACACATTCACCTTACAAGTGAAAGGTCCCTGGTTTGAGTCCATGATGATTTGCCCTTCCTGATGATTTGCATCAGGAAGGGCATCCAGCATAAGACCTCTAACGAATTACCAATGCCAATTAATCTGCTGTGGTGGCCCCTTGGGAAAATACAAGGGAGCAGTTGAAGGTATATTATTTTTAAATACATTAGAAATTGAAAATATATTTCTTTGTTAAGTTTAGCCACTAACAAGTACTTGGTTAAGTTAAACCTTAAAAAGACTACTTAGTTAACATTTGGCATTAAAAACTGCTGGGTTAAAATGAAACAGTTAGGCCTCATTTTCTTGGTTACCATGGTGATGTCCCCTTGCTTTTGCTAGGAAAAAGAATTGTGCTTGTTACACAAAATATACTTCCCATCAAAATACATTACTTTGAAGTTCATGATCTGTGACATTAAATTTGACAGTTCATGAGACTAGGTTTTCGTGTACCATAATGGAGCGGTTACAATAATGATACTATATGTGACAAAGAAGGATAGATAGATAGATAGATAGATAGATAGATAGATAGATAGATAGATAGATAGATAGATAGATAGATAGATAGATAGATCACAACAAATAACCTAAGATACAGCTAATATCTGGAGTGACCAGGATGGACAGGATTAGAAATGAGGACATCAGAGGGACAACACAAGTTGAGAAGTTTGGAGACAAAGTCATGGAGGCAAGCCTGAGATGGTTTGGACATGTTCAGAGGATACTGGATATAGTGGACGAAGGATGTTGAAGATGGAGCTGCCAGGCAGGAGGAGAAGAGGCAGACCACAGAGAAGATTCATGATGTAGTGAAGGAGGATAAGCAGAGCGTTGGTGTGTGGGGACCACTAACGGGAGCAGCTGAAAGAAGAAGAAGAAGAAGACATAAATAATTAAAATTACAGCAATCAATCTAAAAATACAGCAAATATTTCCAAAATACAATAAACAACCCATAAAATGCAGTAAATAACCTCAAAAACACAGCAGATAATTAAAAATACACAAACCAAGAATAAATTAACAGTTACTAAAAACAACACAAATGAATGACTGAATGAATGGTATTAAAATAGATAGATTGATAGATAGATAGATTTTATTGATCCCAAGCTGGGAAATTGCAGTGTAGCAGCAGCATTAAACACAGAGACAACAACAATACAATGAAAAAATAGCCTACACATATTAAAACAATATACAAATAAACAGTACAATATAGAGACAATCACACAACACAGTAAATACACAAGTCCAGAACATGTGGCAAAAAGTCCTAGGAGAATTTAAACAGCCTGATGGCTGTAGAGCAAATGATCCGTGGAACCTCTCCGTCCTGAGCGTGCTCCCCTGTCCTGCCTGGAAGTTGTGGACAGGGTGGCAGACGCTATTCCAAGTAATAAGATATAGTTACATTGTTAATGCTGATTAAATAATGTTTATCAGTTTACTGTCGTGATGAGCTGAGTAATATTGTTGACATATTGGCACTATGGAACATCATCTTTGATAAGAAATGTGATATGTTTTGTCCTTTGTAAAATATTGACCTTGTTCTTTCAATGTAGATGAGAAAAACTGTTTACATTGTTAGTCTTTCATTGCAGTTGAGCAGCAGCTGAATATAAGTACATGAAATCAAATGTGCAGGTACGTCTAGGCTCTACCCAGGTACTGCAGGACTAAAATCCTGACGCGCAGTCCAGAGGAGTTTTTCTGTATTTTTTTCCACTACTGTATAATTTCCCTGTGGCTGCTCATATCAAATTCAAAACCCTGGTGCTAATGGCAGTGTAACCTTGTATTGTCCAGGTTTCAGTTGCACACTAGGCCTCTTTTCTCTGCTGTAACTGGCAGCTCTGCCTCCTCCATGGTGGCCTGGACATCACTCAGCCAGGCTTCAAATCTATTCTACCTGCCTCCACAATGTTGGAGTGACCTTCCAATTCCAGGACTGCAATACTGCAAAGTCACTCCCTGTTTTCCATGGTATCAACTAAGTGAGGCTTTATTTGCAAAAATCAACCACCCTTGAAAACTGGTAGGAATGTTGCCTGCAATATCAGAATGAAATTAAAGAGTGATGTCAAATAGCACTGCTCAGAGTGCAACTTCCCTTACCAACTATTCCTTATCAGACATTGCAGAGCAGCTGAGTTGATAATTAGCCATGTGCTATTTGCAGTTTACTGGCATCACCTCACATCATTTGTGGGTAATAAGATTTTTTTAGAGCTTTCCCTTGACAACATATTGCAATGCAAACTATGTGATGTGCTATAATCAGTAAGCAAGCTCCTTTATCTGATGTGTAATTGATATAAACAGTTAAGGGCATTTTTGAGTTTGACTTTCTATGTGGTGCAATTGTCGCCACAATGTTTAGTTTAATTTTGGATCTCACTGCTGAATTAATCTCGTGCTGTAGATATTCCAGTGTTCTATCATTATGAACTGAATAGCCTTGGGTTTAGACAGATAGTGAGTATTCTCTAATAAGCTAAAGACACATTAATTTTAATCTTTAAAACAAGCTGGAGGTTATTATAAAAATAATATGACAGCTTCACTGAATAAAGACTGAGAGATGTGGTCAATTGGGGATTGGAACAAAAATTCAGGCCAGAAATTTGACACCAGACTGCTAGTTCTGTAGGTTAAACCTGCAGTTGGGTCCATAAGTATTTGGACAATAAAATATTTCGGGGGGAATTTATCTCCCACAGCATTGCAGTCAGGTTGAGGTCTGGATTTTTACAGGTCAACTGTAACACCTTAAGTCCTTTCTTTTTCAGCCATTTTATTTGGCTCGGTTTTGATTGGCTGCTGTGCTTGGTATGATGGTCCTAAACCAATTTCAGTCAAGTTTTAGTTGTCAGAAACATGGCCTCACATTTGACTGCAGCGTTGAGGGACCTAATGACTGCAAGTTGACCAGGTCCTGTGGCTGCAAAATGAACCCAAATCATAACCCCTCCACCGCCGTGCTTGACAGTGCTGTGTTTGGTTTCCACCAAAAGTGGCACTGTACATTATGGCCAAACATTGCCACTTTGGTCTCTTCTGTCCACAGGATATTGTTCAAGAAGTCCTGTGGTTTGTTCAGACGCAACCTTGCAAACCTAAGTTGTGCTGCTACATCCTTTTTAAAAAGGCTTCCTCTTTTGCACCGCTTCCAAACGAGCCATATTTATTCAGTCTTTTTCTAATTATACTATGATGAACTTTAACATTTAACATGCTAACTGAGGCCTGTAGAGTCTGAGATGTAGCTCTTGGATTTTTGGCAGTTTCACAGAGCATTACACGGTCTGACCTTTGGGTGAATTTTCTGGGATGTCTGCTTTTAGGAAGACTGTGGGATTGTGTTCACACACACCTGAATGCCCCACACCACAACAAACTATCAAAACTTCTGCTTTTATAAAAGTAGTTACCCTGGCCGATGATCATTTAATCAAGTGCATTTGATTAGCAGTACATGGCTACTACTGACCAACTTAATAATTTAGGGAAGTAACGGGGTGTACTTAATTTTACACAGGATTGCATGTGAAAACTTTTTTCACATGACCGTATAGCTGCCACTTTGTAATCTGGAGAAATAATTTGAAGTCCTGTAATTTTAGAGCACTTCAAATCTCTATCGCATCAGTCAAGGGAATTCCCTGAATTCTGTGAATGCATCAGAAAATGGGACTGTATCGGAAATTATTCACGTCTTTAAGTAGGTTTAAGTAACACTATTTTCCATACAGTGAATGCACAGCTTTCTGATGTGTATTTAAGTCTGGCTTTGTCACCGCCACCAGGAATAAAGGATGCACCACTTTGCTGTCATTGGCTGCGAGTTTTGAGAGACTTTGATGTGCAGCTGAACAGTCTGTTCAACCTCTAAAGACTCTTTATTCAGTACATCCTTCACTGGCTATCCATCCACTGTAACATTTTATGAAGTGCAACTGCAGCTGTTGCAGCTCCACTAAAGGCACAACTTTCAGAAGTGATGCAGGAATTCAAGGTTGGCTGCTTCCTGGTCTGGGCGATATTACCCTCTGGAGGGAGGGGGCATCAATCTCGCTTGTCTCGTGGAACACCAGCACGTGTGTGTCTGCAGTCTGGGAGGTTGTTTTTTTGTGTTTGTGTGTGTGTGTGTGTGTGTGTGTGTGTGTGTGTGTGTGTGTGTGTGTGTGTGTTTGTTTATTTTTTATATATATTTATATTTCCTCCTTTTTCTCCCTCCCCTAAACATCCTCCACTGACTTTCATTAAGAGCTCTGTAGGGTTCTACAAAGTTCCGGATGACATCAAAATACAATATATCTTCAGACACAGTGCATAATAAAATCAGAAAATTCCCTTTGAAGACTTGATGTGTGCACTGTTTCTTTTTACGGAGGCTGCATGAAGTCAATTTCTTTGCTCTGAAATCTCTGCTGGATAGAAAATCTAAAAAAAACAAAGGATGTTTCAACAGATTATAAATAAATGATCGCAGGCATGAACCGTAGGTATCAGAAAGAAAAATAATGTGATTTTAACCTCCGATCTGATGATTCACCTTGTTCACTTTCTCAGATTTAGGCAAACTGCTCTGTATGAACAAAAGTACTGGTCCACACCTCTTAATAACTGAATTCAGGTGTTTCATTCAGTCCCGCTGCCACAGGTGTGTAAAATCAAGCACCTAGTCATGCAGTCTGCCTGCCAAATATTTCTGAAAGAACGGGTCATTCTAAAGAGATCACTGCAACAAGTTAGTCCCTCCTAGATATTCCACAATCAACTGCAAGTGTTATTATCACAAAGCGGAAGTATTTACCACAGCAACTCACTCACAAAGTGGCAGACCACACAAAGTTACAGAGCAGGGTTATCAAGTGCTGAGGCACATAGTGCATAAATGTCCCAAACACTCTGTTGGCTCAGTAACTGCAGAGTTACAAACCTCTTCTGGCATTAACATCAGCACTGTAAGTGTGCAGCTGGGAGCTGCATGGCATGGGCTTCGAAGCTCTGTAGCAGTGGAAATGCTTCTTCATCTGGCAGTCTGATAAATGGGTCTGGCTTTGACAAATATCTTTAAAACATTACCTGCCTGACTGCATTGCACCAACTGTAAAGTTTGGTGGATGAGGAATAAGGCTATATATGGGGCTGTTTTTTTTCTGGGGTTGGCCTAGGGCCCTTGGTTAAAGTGAAGGAAAATGGAAACATGTTCAGGAGCATGGTAAGTTGTGCTTCTCTATTTGGCAGTCTGATGGATGAGTCTGGGTTTAAGGGAATGCCAGGAGAACGTCACCTTAAGTTTGCTGGAGGAGGGATAATGCTATGGGGTTGGTTTTCTGGACTTTGCTTGGTCCCTTAGTTCCAGTAAAGAGAAATCTTAATGGTTCATCTTACCAAGAAATTTTGGCCAATTCTGTGCTTCCAGCTTTGTGGGAACAGGTTGGGGAAGGTCTTTTTCTGTTCCAGCATGACTTTGCCCCAGTGCACAAAGTGAGGTCTATAAAGGCATGGCTGGATAAGTTTGGTGTGACTGGCCTGCGCAGAGTCCTGACCTCAGCCCCATCAAACACCTTTGGGATGAACTAAAAGATTGTGAGCTAGACCTTCTTGTCCAACATCAGAGTCTGACACTCCAAAATCTTGCAGAAAGCATTTCCAAAAGAGCAAAAGCTGTTTTGGAAATGCATTCACAGGGACCAATTCCCTATTAATACCTGTGAGTTTAGAATGGGATGTCATAAAGCTGCTGTAGGTGTGACAAGGCCCAGTATTTTTCTTCGTACAGTTATGTTGCCAGTTTTTCCTGTTTATTTCCTAATTAGTCATATTAGTTCAGATTTTTTTTTTTTGGCTTGTTCCCTGTCCCTTTAACCGCTCGATGACCACCTTTTCTTGGCACCTCCAGTGCTTACAAAACATGATTAATACACTTGGAACTTGGCATTGTGCATCCTGAAGCCTGATGAATATGATGCAGTCTGTCTCTGCCAGCCTCTCCCTGTCTTATTGTGCACTCCTTCTCATTACCATGCACAGAGATCTCTCGAGCACAAGGTCAGCGTATATGATGTACAGCCACAGTTCACCATTCCCACTATGGAGAGATAATAAAGTTTAGTAAAGGGAGTGCCATCCCTCTTGGTTCATTATTCAAATTATCTGGTCTTACTATAAATACACTCAGGATCAGTCATTGCTGGAAGTTGAAAAGAGGAAAAGCAGTGAAATCAAGAACAGAGGAGAGGTGGAGGTTGGGGTTTTTTTTGGGGGGGGTGACAAAGGAAGCTGGAAAGAAAAGAGCTTGTGGGTGGGGAGAGATAAGTAAAGGTGTGAAATTTGTAGAAAGACATGGCAGGGGGGAGGAGAGTGAGTTGGGAGAAAATGAAAGAATGAGGAAAAACAGAAAAGGATCCAGTTTCCCCCTAAACTGCATCAGTTCTGCTCAAATAGATTACTCTCTGATCATTTTCTTTCTGGCCACACAGGAGCTGTGCGATTAGTCATGAACCTGTGGGAGAAACGTTTGTAACCTCCAAACAAAACTCTACAAACTGAAGGCAGCAGTGCACAACAGCAAAAATGTTGTTTTTATATGATGACAGGCTCCTCCGCTGCAGTGCTAGAATTTTAGAAATATTTCAATAAATAGCCTTCACGCAAAGACTGCCTTTAACTAGACTGAAACAAAACAAGCCTGACAGCATTGGGTGTGTGTGTGTGGTTTTTTTTTTTCCTGTCTTTCTTTCCTTTCCTTTGAATTTGGTCATTATTCTGCACAGAGCTGAAAGGAAGCCAAGTGTGGCAGGTGAGAGCATCTCGACTAGACAGCTGTCAAAGCCACTCGGAATGGGAGGGCAGCACGGGAGAGCCACATCACCGGTGGAGGCCTCGCCGCTCTGACTGCTGAGAGGCAGGTACAGTGGGTGTGTACAGAAAACAGTGTACACAGGAGTCATACTAACACACACACACACACACACACACACACACACCTGCATGGGTGGTTTTATTGCCATGGTAACCAGTGATTGATCCCCTGAGTTATGCAGTGAGAGAGGGAATATTAATGACGGTGAAGAAGCGGCGCTCAGCGGAGGATGGAGAGTGATGGCGTGGTGGGTGAGAAAACAGCTAATACACACATGCAGAGGCTCAGACTAATATACGGAACAATCAAAGAAAACAGCATGCAGAATGATTTTTGTTTGGCCGAGTCTGATGCGACACAGTCGCACGGCAGCCTCTCAAGCCCGATTTTTCCTGCTGCTCACTGTGTGGATGACTGTGTGAACCACTGGTTGTGATGATTTCAAAATTATATCGTTTGTTATTAAAGGGGAGGGTGTAGTGGTTTACAACCCAAATTCCAGAAAAATTGGGATGTTCTTGAAATTTGAACAAAATGAAAACTAAAAGACTTTCGAATCACATTAGCCAATATTTTATTCACAACAGAACATAAATAACAAATGTTTAAACTGAGAAATATTACCATTTTATGCACAAAATGAGATCATTTCAAATCTGATGCTTGCTACAGGTCTCATAATAGTTGGGACAGGGGCATGTTTACTATGGTGTAGCATGTCTTCTTCTTTTCAAAACAGTTTGAAGACATCTGGGCATTGAGGTTATGAGTTTCTGGAGTTTTGGTGTTGGAATTCGGTCCCATTCTTGCCTGATATAGGTTTCTAGTTCGTGGTCATTTTTGATGTATTTTTCATTTAATGATGCGCCAAATGTTCTCTATAGGTGAAAGATTTGCATTGTCCTGCTGAAATACGCAAGGCCTTACCTGAAATAGACATTGTCTGGAGGGGAGCACATGTTGCTCCAAAACTTTTACATACCTTTCAGCATTCACAGTTCCTTCCAAAGCTGCCCATACTGTATGCACTTATGCACCCCCATACCATCAGAGATGTTGGCTTTTGAACTGAACACTGAT
>VUQH01054952.1:0-12656 GCA_015106775.1 Etroplus canarensis | reverse complement strand
AGACAGAGCACCTGGTCATCTGGAGGAGGGGTGGTTTTCCTTGCTGTTGTGGTGTTCTGTGCCTCAAACCGAGTGTAGAAGTCATTCAGCGCGTCTGGGAGGGAGGCGTCACTGTCACAAGCAGATGATGTTGTCCTGTAGTTGGTGATCGCCTGGATGCCCTGCCACATGCGTCGGGAGTCTCTGGTGTTCTGGAAGTGGCCGTGGATTCTCTGGGCATGTGCGCGCTTCGCCTCTCTGATGGCTCGGGACAGTTTGGCCCTGGCTGTTTTTAAGGCCGCCCTGTCTCCTGCTTTGAAGGCCCAGTCTCTCGACTTCAGAAGAGCACACACTTTTGCAGTCATCACTTTTTTACTTTAGTTCCACCAGACCGTTCCAAGGTCCACATTATACCTTTCTCTGCTCATTTGCATCCATATGCAGTCACTGTTCCTAAAGCCAATACTGTGAGGTACTCTTCTAGTTTCTTTCCACGCACTGTCTCACTTTGGAGCGCTTTACCTGCATCCTGCTTCCCCTCTAGCTATGACTCGGCACAGTCTAAACATAATGTAAACACTCATCTCTTTTCCTCATAATGTCCTATGCTACTTTTACTAATTACTTTTAGCCCTCACCTCTGAGTGGCTTTTTGGAGCTTTGTGTTGGGCGACTTGCATAAAAAAAACCCCAAAAAAACCCAAAATAGATAAACTGATGATGGCTAACCAACTGAACACTGTAGTGGTAGACAAGCAGAGGAAGAAGGCCGTAGTGATAGATGTAGCAAACCCAAATGATGGCAACATCAGAAAGAACGAACGTGAAAAGCTCGAGAAATACCAAGGGCTGAGAGAAGAACTAGAAAAGATGTGGAAGGTGAAGGCAACAGTGGTCCCCATGGTAATCAGAACACTCAGGGCAATGATCCCCCAAACTAGGAGAGTGCTCCAGCAGATTCCAGGAATAACATTCCAGATCTTAGTCCTAAGAACAACTACGATACCGAGCAGGACCCTCTCTCTCTCTCTCTCATATATATCAGGGTTCTTAGGGGAAAGTAACTGGTAACGTGGAAGATGAGAGAGCCATCCAAGGCTGTGACTCTTACCTGAGTTTCAAGAGGAATAGTGGGTGGTGTGCAATAACCTCATTATCCAAAAAACACTGCTCTGCCCCCAGTGCCTGACAGTGAGGAGAAAAAATAGCACATAACGTTAAGTGAGACAGGGGTTTGGCAGGAGAGTCGCCCATCAGTTCCCCAGTGACTACTAACTGGCAGTCTATTTTGGCCGTACAGGACAGGAAGCCAAAAAGTGACCAGTCATGCCACAGTAAATGCATAGACCAGCCGCAATGCAGTGCTGGTGTTCCTTTGGAGAGAGGCGAGCCCTTCCCAGCAGCATGGTCTCGGTAGTCTCTGACAGAGGGGAACGCAAAATGTTGGGAGCAGTTGCCAAGATGGGAACTGGGCAGATGGGTGGGGTACCAGGAGAGGGTGATGAGTGAGGATGGGTGCTGCATTTATGTGCTTACTCACTGAGCCGATTATCTATTTTGATCAAAAGATTGACTAATGCATCAAAATACTAAGGATCATCACGAATGGCTAGCTTGTAAATGGCAGACTTTGTTCATAGATGCCCCTGCAAGACTGAGTCCGCCACTCTATCTTGGCCCAGAGGATGCTGAGCTCTACTGAATACTCAGAAGAAGAGTGATTTCCTTGCAGAAGAACTAACTGGTGCTTTGCTGCGTTCCTCGCCTGGAGGGGATGGTCAAAAACTCTCTTAAGCTCAGTAACAAACTCCACAAAAGTGAAAGAGGGAATGGCCGAGTAGAAATGAGGGCCTCAGCTCAGCTCAGTGCTCTGCCCTGAAGCAACCTCAAGATAAAGGAAACCTTGTTCTCATCGGTAGACAAAGATCAGGGAGTCTGGCTAAACGCTATAGGCACAAGCTACAGCACCTGCCTCCCCAGAAAGGAATTCAGGAGTGGGGACTGAGGCTTCCTAGGAAACCGGCAAAGGTAACACTGGAGGTTTGGGGGGTGAGAGCTGAGCGGAGACCTCATTAGTAGAAGAACCCTGCGAGGTGGTTATCTGCTGGCGCATAGCCCCTATCTCATTCAGCTGTTGTTGTTTGGACAGAGAATGGAGCATCTGCTCATGCCGGCCCAACCTCGCACCGTGATCTTTGAAATGTGCCTGAAAAGTCAATTTCTTGGCTAGATCGTTCTGTCATGTTTTCATTTATTAATTTTGAAAACAAATAAATTTGACCTGTTAAGATCATCAACACCAGTATTTTCCATTTACTAGTTTAGCTTTCAAGGTAACATAATATTTAATTTGTTTTTATAGATTGAATGATTTGACAGTAAGAAGTCCATTTATTATTTTAATGAAAAGTTCAGGTAAAGTTTGCACACCACTAAAACTGCAACTTTCAGAGTGCTATATAAAGAATAAAATATAGATGCAAGAATAAAATCCTTTTTTCCCATAACTTTAATGATTTGCTTTTCTTTTACTGCAGCATTTTGATGTAAAATGCTATTTTTTTCCAGGTATTTGGAAGTCTATTGAAATTTAATGTTATTGCCAGCACTTAATCAATCTCAATAACTTGCTTTATTCATGCACCTTATTTTTGTTGTCAGTGTTGACAGAATCACACACTGCAACCAAGAGCTTACCACAATCACTCTGACTATATCGAGTGAAAAATGATCAATTATAATGTTGCCAACTCTCACTTCCCCTGTCCCTGTCACTTATCACACTGGTGATAAATGGTTAGGTACTAATAAATAATCTCACATTCTGGGCGGTTTATGGAGAAGGACAGCCATTAATTAGAGTGACAGACAAGCGGAATATATTACGAAGATGCATAATGAAATAGAGATTCGGCCATTTTCCCTGTCTTTTTCCAATAATTGGAAGAATTTGTAAAGGAAACTGTTTTGAGAAAAGTTTCCTATTAAAATGGGTATAGCGTATTTTAGAAGAATGTTGCTTTAACATAATATTAAAAGCATCACCAACACAAGTCTCCACAATTCTAGGTTAATTTTCAAAGAAAGAATGAAAGAAAGAGTTTTAAAAGGTGAACTTAAAAGTTTAAGTTTAAGATTAGCTAATCACTAGCTAAATGGTAATGAAACGCTTTCTTAAAGGTAAAATGTGTCCTGGAGAAATAAATCTGTTTTGTAAAGTTGTCGCATATTTTGAACATGATGCTTTCAGGATTGGTGCAATAATTTCATAAAGGTGACGCATTTAAGCAAAGTGAGGTTAGTTTTCTGTCCAAACCAGTTGTTTGGACTTTATTAATAAGGTAAACAGTCTCACAAATAATCCACCAAAAAGGTCTCCCATTTTTTTCTTATTTTTAAAGTGATGATTACAAGTTTAAAGTCTACATGTATATTTTTTTGTTATGACACATTACACTGGAGATATCAAGTAATTGAGTTCATATACAGTAAGGCTAAGCTCTCTTATTACAGGCTATTCAACAATAATATTTAGCTTGATACTTTATACTTTGATCACCTTGACTTTTTTTTGTTGTTTTTCTCCCTAATTTTCAAAATGATTTTATATTTTTTTCATGTGTGGGGTTTATGTATACACTTCAAAAAAGTACATTTAAACTGTAGGCATCCATTAGAGCTGCTGCACAATAGATCACATTTTGCTAACATAACAGAATATTTGTCTATGAATAGGATAATCAGAAACAAAACATTGATACACATTGCTCACATTGTTAGTGCTCACCACACAGCCACCAACATATACTTGGTCGTACCTGGTCCGTGTTTGCCTTTACCCACAGATGTACAATCTGAATCTAAACAAATTCCTCATTATAGTTCTATTCATCCAGATGTAACATTACCTAAGGATAAGCTGTATATTTCCCTTAAGGAATTGTAATGACGATGGAGGCCAGTAGAACTTTGCATGTGCTAATATTAACTAACAATACATAAAGATTATAGTCTAGAGCATGTAAATCAAGTTAAGGGGATATACATCTGACAAAACACATTGAGACGTAATGCTTGCAGTGCTTTCAGTATTGCAGGACAAAGGTATAGCTACCTAGCAAACTGCAGGCTGTAGGTAAAGTAACTTGCAATGGAACAGTAGAACCACTGATGCTTAATGCACTCAAATTTTAATCCAAGTAGGGTAAAGGTCATTGTTTCTATCCAACACTTGTTTTTCTACCATGTAAAATATTGGAAACAAATCTGAGCTTTTTCCTCATACTTGATAATTACTTGTTTATGAAATTTGATTATGATTATTCATGTGTGAGTCAGACTATCTACTCAGTTTTATGCCAAGAAGAGCAGACTGTCTGATGGGCTGAATGGCATATTGCCATTCAACATAGATGAGCTTAGCTCTTTAAAAGTCTCCACCTGTTTTGCATAGCTAAATAACCTGTGAAAAGTTAATAGATTGGGAACCAAGTTATAAACAGATATCTTTGAATAAGTGCCTGTACGTTAACAGAGACAGAAAACTGTCATAAGTAAGCTTGGCTAACAATGTGGCCTTTTCTGATAAGAAGCATAAGTTGGATGCTGTGGTATTGCTTCCCAGATAACCCATTTCCTCCTTTCTCTCTGCTTCTGCTCTGTGTTGTTGGTCATCTGGAAGTCAGTTAAAGGCAGTGATTTATGCCTGGGACTTCATGCAGCATAGCCTCATTACACACAGCCATTTTGAGAATCAGCAGATAATTACAGTATACATCATACAGCTCATGGGGCCCAGCAGATTCAGACCATTCCACTAGCCTGTCATTTAGGGCAGAGGGCCTCAGGAAAAACTGGATAAAAGTAGGATTTTAACCTTGTTTTTCTTCATTTTGAAGACATTTCTGTTAAAAATATGTTGTAAATGTTTAGCTGGCATCTTTTAAATTGCTGTATTATACTGTATATATTTATTAGTGCCTCTATACCTCCATGATGATGACAATCTTTTTGGGGTGTCTGTCTGACTGTACCATTATTCACTCAAAAATGAACTGATTCAGGCTAACAGTTACTGTGACACTTCCAAAATTTAAGTAGGTCTTTGTAACTCATACACTAAGTATGACAAAAATTCACACACATGTCAAAGGTCAACTTAACTGTGAGACCTTGAAATAAAATATTTCTGGTCAAGTGAGTTTCATAACCCTGGAACAAAAGGCTGTTGTTACTATATTTTATACTTGGTGAAGTGATCCACTCAAATAATTATTTAAAAACTTGAAATTGATGGTATGTGATGCTGGGCTGAAGCATGCATATTTTAGAAACATGTTGCAAAGGGAACATGTTTGAAGGTGCTTGTCTGCTGGTATATCTACAGCTATATGCTTAATCAGTATTAGCTTTATTGAATAAGTGTTAAACTTATTTTCCTTGATTCCTTCAAAGCCTTTTTATTATACAGTATGAGATGAATGTAAACTGAGCTTGACTTGCTGGTGTAGGCACACAGCAGTTTGTTAATAGTAGATCTTTGTTCAGTGAAGTAAAGGTGGTATAGAGTTGGAATAATGTCAGCAGTAAAACTGCTTTAATAAAAGCATTAGTATGTGATAAGTATTGTGCATTGTTACTGTGTTTAATTACCCTATATTGGAGTCAGTGGGCTCTAAAAACTGATAAGTCTTCTTCCATAACTATTTTTATAAATGACAACCAATCCATGGTTACAAAGCGAACAATTCTAACATTTGTTTTTCAATCTTCCATGAAGGGAACATTAACTCGTGCCCGAACTGAACTGAACCCTGAATATCTGGACCTTCGTCCTCGAGCTGAGCTGAACCCTGAATATTGGACCCCTTGCACCCCTTTAGTGAGTACTGATAGTCCCATTTCCACTAAATGATCACTGTAGCTTCACTTCATACAATTCTTTATTTTCAGTAAACTCAGATTATTTTGTATACCATTTTTATTCAGGTTTCCGTGAAGTAGCATATAAAAGCTTGTCATAATTTGTTAGATTTTGTATGATTTTCTCATTTGTGTCTCCATCCTTGTTTAGGCATGCCTCTTTGTGAGACACTGCACTGAAATAGACTGCTGTTTGTTTGTTTGCTTTTAAAAAATATGTTGTCCTTATTCTTTTTATAATGTTTAAATACGTTTTACCTCGGAGTAACAGTGACTTATTGTACTTACAACATCATTAAATACGGGGCCTAATGTGATGCTAATATTCATGCCATTTTTACTTGAGTAATAAGTATTTGTCTCATTACCTTCATGCTTGGAAAACACAGTGCTTGATAGTCATCAGGGGGTTGGAGGAGGTTGGCTTGTGTTGCTTTGCTTGCACAGTTGTGAATCTTAATGATGTCAGTTTTTCTTACTGTTATCAACCACACTATATCAACATGGAGTAGGGAGGGTTTGTAAACTTGGACTCTCACCATATTCTGCCTCCGTTGCAATCTGCAGTGCTAAGTTTATTTATTTTTGTCCTGTTTTGATGCTGGAATAAGTTGCTGCCCGTAAATTCCTTACTCATCACTGTTTATTACACACAGTAGTATTACAAGATTCAGTAGAAGTTGCTCTATCTTTTTGTCTACTGTATCGTTTTATATTGTCCATCCATACAGTATATGAATTTCTAACTATTTTTCATGATATCTGAGGTCAATTTCTGTGGCTTAGTTCACCGCCTTTGTATGAACTTGTTGCGAATGATTTTATTTTTTCCCTAAGCTTCTTGAAGTTGGAAAATGAAATATAAGGGTATTAGTCCATTTTTTTCCACATGCTTTAAGGGCACTGTGGACTTAACATGTTAAATACAGGCGAGATAATGCATTTATTTGTTTCATTGTTTATTTAACAATACTGTTCACTATAGTTGTTCTCTTTTTCTCTGCATTAAAAATTTATTCCTAGTTATGCACCCTCGGGGTCCACCATCAGCAAATGGGTAGAGATAACAAGGCGTAGGTATAAACACAATAAGGGCTTTCTTACCTGAACTTCCTGGGGCAGCAATGAATCCTTAGGTGCACTGTTATGTTGCACTGATGGTACTCCTAGTAGCCCAAGTAGCACAGTCAACAGTTAGAACATTTTATTAATGTGGAAATTATTACAGAGGTCATGTTTCATGTCATTTCTATTTGGGCAGTGTGCAGAGTGAGAGAAAAATTGGATGTGTATACATTATAAAAGTAGAAACATTTTTTGAGAAAATGGGTGAACAGCTTTCTGTAAAATGAATGCTCTTCACTGTTTGCCACTTCACACCTTGTTCGATAATTTCATATCTCTGAGCCTAATATGTCTTTTCAGTCCCTCCACATAAGCACACGTGTTCTTAAAGGCATTTTTGACTATGGTATCTTACAGTATACTGGGCTCAGAGAGAACGAAAATTCCTACCCAAATTTTCTACTGCCAACCTGATTGACTGTTGTACAGACACATAAATTTTTATATTGTATCATAATACTCATTAATGAACAGATGCTGTAACTCAACATGTGAATATCTCATTTAAAAACTCCTTGTTTATGAAACTGCTTTGAGACAGTGTTCTTAAATTTTAACGATTTAACTAACCTACAAGCTAAACAAAAACCCTTTTTCAAAATATGAAACATGATTCTAATGAGTACTGGTTAATTGGTAACAGAGCCTCTTGTTGCATGTATAGATACATCATTACAGATTTTCTTGGTAGACGAAAACTAACGTTGCATTCCAATAACAAGTGGTACTTTTCTTTTTAAAGAAAGACAGGTTTCTTTTATCAACCTGAGACATATTCCCCAAACAGATAAATGGTTGAGGGACCTATAATATGATAAATGGGGCAGTCCATGTTCTGTTTCCCCAAAGCTTATAAAGTCAATATTTGGACTTTTGCCTGATTTAATGAACAGAACTTCTCAGACATCTCTCCCAAGCTGTATTCAGTGGGAGATCTGCCTTGCTTTGTTGTAGCACTGCTGCTTTCTTATTGGGCTTCGCTAGACTAAAAAAGCTCAAAGACTACTTGGATGCACGTATACACAAATGTATGTGCACTCACACAGCATTGCCACTGAGGAGGCCCCTTTCTTCCAGCCCAAGAGGGAATGATGACTCTCATTATCGCCTCAAAGCAAGATGGCCACAGTGTCCCTACTCAGCAGCCCTATTAAGTTACCAGACAGCTTTATTGTATTGGTGTTCGATAATTTCCTTTCCTCTGTCATTCGGAATGCATCAGGGAGTTGTTGCATGGAAAGGGAGGGGTTGGGAATGTGGCAAGAACTAACGTGAAATGGCACAGATGGCTGAAATGATTCCCTCTTCTGGTTACTAAGTCCTTGAGCTGTTTATTGCTTAGCAGTCCTTGACCACACATACACCTTTCTTCATTAATGGTTTAGTTGTATTAAGAAATTATGTGGCTAGAAATGGAGTATTGGGTTTATCACGCAAACTAGTCACAATACACATAATATTACTCTCGAGAGTCACTTTAACAGCAGAATAAATTCATTAGCAAACTGGAAAAGTGCCCTCATGACTGCATTTGTGTCATCAGCTTATTGGGTTCTTTTGTTATTCTGTGCTGCTCTTGTTCATTCTCCACCAAGGGGTCACCACAGCTGATTAATCCGCAACGGTAATTTGGCAGAGGTTTTATGCAGGAAGCCCTTCCTAACACAACCCTCCATGGTTAGAGGGGCTTGTGTCCCCACCTGGAGCCAAACCAGGGACCTTTCACTTGTGAGGCGAATGTGTAAACCGCTACACTATGGGGACACTTTGATGCATAATGTCCATTTTCTTAAAAATTTCCAACAAGAATATGTTAAAAATGCACTCAATATTTCAGCTTTATTTTATTTTAGATTTAGAGGAACTGGTTACTCATATTGTGTTTCTTATGAAATTCTCCTTAGTGCATATTTTGGTATATTGGAAATTAATCAGAACAATAATTAAGATACTAGGCAGCATGGTGGTGCAGTGGTTTGCACTGTTGCCTCACAGTAAGAAGGTCCAGCTTTGAATCTACCCAACAGCCAGCTTGGGCCTGTCTGTGTTTAGTTTGCATTTTCTCCCCGTGCTTGTGTCCTCCCACAGTCCAAAGACATGCAATGAGGGTTAGGTTAATTGGTGATTCTATGTTGACCACAGGTGTGAATGGCTGTCTGTGTCTCTGTGCTGGCCCTGCAATGGACTGATGACCTGTTTAGGATGTACCCCATCTTCTACCCTATGGCAGCTGGGATAGGCTCCAATGACCTTGAACTAGATAAACAGAAGAAAATGAATGGCTGCATGGATGGACTAAGAGTCTATATGTTCAGGATTGAACTGTAGGTGTATGACTTTGAATAAATTTTTGACCTAGCCATAAGGAAGGAACATGACTTACAAATGGAGAAAAGGGGTAGAAAATTTTCTAAGATGCATGTTGTTTTGAATGCAAGTCTAGTTAGAAGAATTAGATTGGTAAAATGCTGTTGGTAAAAAGAGAAGAGAAGGTTTTATACCTCAACCATAGTAATTTTTTGTGCTGATTACATGAGGTTTATAAAACAATATGTGTGTTTTTTCATGTTTAAAGTAATCATTAAATTTTGGAAAAAAATGTGACATATCCATGACCCCAAGGGTTTATACAACATTGTAGATAGGCATAATGTCAAAAGCAATCTTTGTAGGTGTTTTTTTTTGGAGTTATAAGGTTTACATATGAAGAGATAAACATATTATTCTGAAATGTATTAACTGGCCAAGCTGGAAAATCATATAAGCAGCATACTATAGACATTTACTTTTATTAAAGACAATATTTAGATTTTTGAAAAAAGAATTTGGGGGTGTTTGAAATACATTGGCCAGCAGTTCTAGATTGACTGGCTTTGTAAAATACAATTTAAAAAGTAAGCTTTTTGTAAGCTTCTTCAGCAGTCAGTTTTCAGATTGTAAAAGGTCAGACACTGTACACAGATGTTCCATTTTTGACAAAAAAACAATTACAGAAGAAAAAGAAGTGCAAATATTTTGGTTCAAGATTAATAATGTAATTAAAAAGAAGACCATTTCAACTAAAATGTATTATGGAATACACTGGTATAATGGTGCAAGATTAAAACAAAAATTGCTTATGTATTATAAAACCATTTTTTGTAGTTGTTTAAAAAATAAAGTCCAAAATTTCACAGTTTGAAATGCCATACGTGTTACACCACTTATTTACTTTTGGCTGGTACCAAATTTATGATGCAACGTGCTAGTGATCAGCTGAAGGGGGCGTAGTCATGAAGAATATTTTTTTTTACCATATTACTTCCTATTTGAAACCTCTAAAAACAAATTGGGACTTCTGATATGTACCTGTGTGTTTTCTGCTGCCTTTTCCAGGCAATATTTTTTCTTCTTTCACAGTAACTGCTGGTGCTTAGAAAAACAATGAACTAATCAGTATTTTAACACAATAATATAATAAGACTCCAGAATAAATTTAAGAAAAAATTAAGTTTAAGAAAACATATCATCGCATGTTGCTTTTGTATTTTATTGTGTTACAATTATTTATGCTTTTGGAGCACTGTAGGGTAGAAACCTCTGTTAAAGTGGCAAATAGCCTTCCTTGAATCCAGTCCATGTTTTTAACACATTATGTTGAAATAAATAACAACTTTAAGGTGAGATTCAATAGTAATCCTGAGAGAGGTGCAGTTGTCATTGTAAGCATTTGCTTCAGACTATGTCTCAATCAGGTACAGCAGAGAAATGCTCCATGGACTGCAAAGTGGAAAGATGTGATAAAGACCAGATAGTGGAAGATATGCCTGGGGTATTTTTATTTTATATGAAACCAGCTCTGCTCTATCCTAAAATTTCAAGTGATGTTGCCATGATACAGTATATTATTATTCTTTAGTCAGCCTCTCTGCTTCAAGAGCACTGATGTTAACTGATGATGAAAAATACTTTACCTTACCATAAGTAATTGTATGTTACAGCCTAGTAGAAAGAAATGTAAAAGCATTAAAAAAAGTCAAGAAGTCTTGCCTTGGGAATGACGAATTGGTTTACATTCAAATACTGCCAAATAATAGAAGCTGTTTCAATTCCAGGCAGCAGTTTTTGTTTATTTAGGTTTTATATTTCACACACCTACACACACACACACACACACACACACAAACACACACACAAATATATATACACAAATATGCACACACACACACACATATATATATATATATAGATAGAGATAGAGAGAGAGAGAGAGAGAGAGAGAGAGCAATTGTATTGTCCTGCCTGAGAACATCTATTTCCTTTCTCATATTAGATCAATGTTGAAGTTGTCCAACATATACTGAGCAATCAAAGAAATTTTAACCACTTAGTTAAAATCATAAGGCAGTACAAAAGTCTGGCATAATGGATACAGCCTTGATTAAACTGCAGTGGCTTAGTATGACACACTACTTACTCTTCTTACCATTTGACTTTCTGTGAAGGTCAGTTTGGCCATTAGCTAGATCAGCCTAACACTGTCTGCCCCACCTCTCCACTCCAATTCTTCTCATCTACTCTCTCCTCTCTTCTCCACCCCTCTCCACAGTCTGAAGAGAGATGTGATGGGGCTAAATTTATCTTCACAGAAACCAAGGCTAAGATGTTAAAAGAGAACTCCTGCCAGCTTGGTAACTGACTGCTGATCGTGATCAGCTTCACCTTTGCGAAGCGCCTGTCAAAATAACATGCGCCCTTTTCTCTTTTACCCTTCTCTCCATATTTCTTTCTTTTTATCCTCTTCCTCAACTTGATCCTCCCATCCCCTGTTTTATTAACAACAGAGCTGGTGGCTAGTGATAACTGGTCACTCCTCTAGGCGCTGAAAGGCAAGGACACTCTATTATCCTAGCTAGATGGATGGGTTGAAATATTGCCTGCAAGTGGTAGAGCCTGCCAAATCCTCCAGTCTTAAAACCCCTTTGTCTCTGACAAGGAGGAACATTAGTGAGAGAGCCAGGTTCATGGATAAAGATACACTTCTCTGAATACAACATTGGGAGAATAAAATGGACAAGGAAGAGCATGTGTTGAAAGGTGAAAACAAAATCCAGAATATACGTAATGACCTTGTTTACTCTGCATATATATAAAAAAAACAAAAAAACATTGCTCTTAACAGTTTGTGTATCAATGAAATAATTTATTTAGAAAAAATACCTATTTACAAGGGTCAGTAGTTCATTCTTAAAGTATAAAATAATCTAATTTAATTTAATATTTTAATGATAATTAATTCAGTAATCTAATCTTCTTCTTCTTCCGGCTGCTCCCGTTAGGGGTCGCCACAGCGGATCATCTGCCTCCATCTCATCCTATCCTTTGCATCCTCTTCCCTCACACCAATCCTCTGCATGTCCTCCTTCACTACATCCATGAATCTTCTCTGTGGTCTTCCTCTTCTCCTCCTGCCTGGCAGCTCCATCTTCAAAATCTTTTGTCCAATATATCCACTATCCCTCCTCTGAACATGTCCAAACCATCTCAGCCTTGCCTCTCTGACTTTGTCTCCAAACTTCTCAACATGAGCTGTCCCTCTGATGTACTCATTCCTAATCCTGTCCATCCTGGTCAATCCCAGGGAAAATCTC
>VUQH01054950.1:0-19051 GCA_015106775.1 Etroplus canarensis | reverse complement strand
TTGTTTCAATAAAATGTTTGAGATGAGGAAATCACCATTACATGCTTCTACTTAAATGCCCTACTATCATGAAATAATATCACTGTAGTATGAACTTTTTACATTTTTCATAAATTTCACCCAAAAGCCAAATATCCTTAACTTTTTGTGTGTGTGTGTGTGTGTGTGTGTGTATATGTATATATGTGTATATATATCCCCAGTTGTGAGATTAATAAAGGTTGTCTTCTTCTTGAGAGTTTTTCCTGGCTATTTGTGCCTCTGAGGAGTAACTATATTAAAAAATGACTCCACTGTTTATTTACATGCTGCTTACATTCTCCACTTCAGGTCTTCTATGGGAATGCCGATCGTTCCTCAACAGTGCAAAACCTGCTGCGCCCACCTATTGTGGCTCGTTACATCCGCCTGCTGCCGCTGGGCTGGCACACCCGCATCGCCATGAGGATGGAGCTGCTGATGTGCATGAACAAGTGTACCTAAGGTGTACCCAGCCTGCTTTTTTATTTACCTCACCAACCATCAGTCCCCTGCCAACCTGCCACTTGCCAAAGGGGGACAATTTGTCTAACGCTGAAAGATCCTATGATACAACGTCATACCTTGAACAAGTCCTTACTTGGTGAGGCTCAAAGCAGTCTACATCTGTCAGTCTACGTCTGACACCAAAGATGTCCACTCGCATTATTTATATGTCTTAAAAGATTCCCAAAACGTATTGTGTTGATATGTAAATACAAAATTGGACACCTTCCTCAATGTAAAGCGTGGATTCCAGCTCAAAATGTGATTTGTCACCTTTAATAAAGCTAAAGGAATTCAAAAAGAGTTGATTACTGTGTCAGACACTACTTAAAGGAAATAAACCAGCTTCTACATGTTAAGAGTCAAATCAAATTGGCTTGTTTTATTTGAGATTTACTGTTACATATGTAAACATGAATATTCTAAAATTGGTAAGCATTCATTTGTGGGCTTATGTTGTCATGTAAATGCTCTGTTGGGAAAAGAAAGCAGATAAACACTGACTATGCTACTAATTTGTGTCTGTAATAAAAGCACAAACTTAATACTTGATTTCATTTAAACAGTTGATAAACATCTTCTGTTATAAATATTACCAAACAAGTAGTCACACATCAGTATTAATATAATACACGGTGCTCCTTCAGCGAAACAATGATCCAAAGAGAGAAATGTATTGTGTCAAGTACAGACTGTGCACAGTCCTTACAGATGCACAACACACAATACAATACAGTCATGTCTGGGCTCAGTGTGTTACCGTTTCAATATTCACACACATGTGCACATGGACATGAGAGTGAGGAAGAATATACAGAGCAATATTGCTGAGCCATGTAGTCTCTTCAAAGTGCAACATTAAAAAGTTTAGGATTTATTTTTGCCAAGCTACTCACATGGCACTTTATTTCCAACAGAAAAACAATGTTACAGTACAGATTCTGCCCCCACTGTGTTTCCATTTTAGGATTTCTCAAAAGCTTGTCCCAAGTGATTCTGTGTGTGTAAA
Source organism: Etroplus canarensis (assembly GCA_015106775.1). NCBI lineage: Eukaryota > Metazoa > Chordata > Actinopteri > Cichliformes > Cichlidae > Etroplus > Etroplus canarensis. The sequence continues at coordinate 17,517 of VUQH01054950.1, read as the reverse complement.
CAGTTAAAAATACAGTAGTACAATGATTCCCAGTCGGGGAAGGATACTCCAGCTGCGAATGGGGACACTGAAAGACTGTAATGAAGCTGAATTTACAGTCACTATTCATTTTTTTAAATTTTGTGTGAAAATAAAAGGGTGAACAGTTAATGTTAGATGAAAGTTATGTGGTGGAAATATGCTATATGGACAAAAGTATTGGGCACTGAATTCAGGTGTTTCATTCAGTCTGATTACCACAAGGTGTATAAAATCAAGTACCTAGCCATGCAGTCTACCTTTACAAACATTTGTGAAAGAATGGGTGGTTCTAAAGAACTCACTTAATTCCAGCATGGCACTATAACAGGATGCCAGTGTTGCACTTTATAGAAACTATGCCCTTCTAGCTATTTTACCATCAACTGTAAGTGGTATTGATGCAAAGTGGAAGCGCTTAGGAACCACAGCAACTCAGCCAGACAACGTGAAGTTACAGAGGGGGGTCACTGAGTGCTAAAGCGCATCGTACATAAGTCACCAATGCTCTGCTGACTCAATATCTGCAGAATTCCAAACCTCCTCTGGCATTAACATCAGTACATAAACTGTGCAGTGGGACGTTCATGGCATGGGTTTCCATGACTGAGCAGCTGCATGCAAGCCTCACATCACCAAACACAAAAACTACGCCACCACCGGACGCAGTGGAAATGTGTTCTGTGGAGTGGCAAATCACACTTTTGTATCTGGCCATCTCATGGATGAGTCTCGGTTCTATGCTTCCAATTATGTGGGAACAATTTGGGGAAGGCCCTTTTCTGTTCCGGCATAACTGTGGCCCAGTGCACCAAGCAAGGTCCATAAAGGCAGGGCTGGATAAGTTTGGTATGGAAGAGCTCCACTGGCCTGCACAGAGCCCTGACCCCAATCTTGCCAAACATCTCTGGGATGAACTAAAACAGAGATGAGCCCTGACCCTCTCTTCCAGCATTAGTATCTGACCTCACAAATGCTCTTTGGCATGAATGTGCAAATATTCCCACAGACACACTCCAAAATCTTATAGAAAGCCTTCCCAGAAGAGTGGAAGCTGTTATAGCTGCAAAGGGGGGAAGGGGCAGCTCTATATTAACACCTATGGATTTTGAATAGAATGTCATAAAAGCTCCTGCAGATCTAATGTGTAGGTGGTCCAATACTTTTGTCCTTCTAACGTGACTTAAAGTATAAAATGAATGGTTAGATGAAGGTACAGCTGGTTATAGTGTATAAATGGTATAATAATTTAACCAGGCTTAAACAGTTAGCTGAAAGAAATGCCAATCTAATGGTGACAATTTAAGTGTGTTAAGAAATACCTGTAATATCCATTTTTATTTAATAAGCAGTGTGATGTGACTAACAGGCAGTAGTGATAAAGAAAAATAAGCTGGGAGTCATTGCACCATGTACACCCAGAATGGCTTATGTGTTCCTCTAACTGCTGTAAAAACTACCTTCTAAAATGTATTAATAAAAAACCTGCAATTGTCATTTCATAAATAAAATTTTTACAGCAGTTAAACTTTATATGGTGCTTTGGGTGTATTTTTAAAAATCTCTTTAACTGACTGAACAAGCAGAACCACGTGGAAGTGGCTCATGTGAAATCTTTAAGATAAAAAAATAAAACAAGTAGACTTTCTGGAATCTCGTTCCCAGTAGTTTTCAGATGAAACCACATCTAAACATTACCAGCTCCAAATGTTACTTGCCATTAAATGGATCCTTTAATTTTGTTCAAAGCAGTGCAAAATATCAAGGTTTTAACACATTATAATTCATCCATAAGGGTATGTTCTAACACTTTTGTAACGATAAATATTTTGCAGAATTTTTTTTTTATTATGAGGTTTGCTGTAGTTGAAATGATTAAAGTTTAACCGTAGTTTTATTTGTACAATATTGGTTTAATATTATGAAAACGATCATTTTGTACAAGGAAAGTCAGTGCCTAAATGTTAGTGCATGATAATCTCAGTCAGAAAACAGCAAATGCAGTGCTGCAATATGTCCCACAGAGGGCGATGCAGGTTAGGATTTCTGTTAGTTGATGGCACCATAGTTTCTAAAATGGCTGCACTAAAGACGTAAACCTTAAAATCCTTTCAAATACAAAAAAAAAAGAGCAATCAAATCTAAGCTTTCAGATTGTCAGTTTCAAGTCAGAGAAACTGCACACATTATAGCAATACTCTAACGAGGCTGCATTGACTCGCAGTTGCACATTTGAGCGCCTGTAACCACTCAGACGGAGCACATCCAAAGGCAAGACAGCTTGGACAGAGAATTACAATCCTGGACGAGATGAACACAAGTTACTGACATTACCAATCTCTACCGTAACAACTGATAAAACTGCATCTGGTTAGAATGCCTTAGATTAGTCTTAAGGAAATACTACGCAGTAAAATGTACTATATTTCTATATTTAATAGAAACAAAATACTTACACTTAAAATCTACACTTTATCTATCCATTTATATATTGAATTTGTAATATATTTACTTTATAATACAAATTATAATCAGAATTACATAAGTATTAATATAAAGTCTATCAAACATGGAAGCTTTAAAAAAAATCAAGACATAAAAAGGCTTTTGGCCTGTTTGCAAGCAGTGTTTAAAACTGAAGGTTTGGTTTTTGTGTGTTTATGTGTGTGTGGGTGTTGAGCAAGTGTTACAGGAGGGAGGTGGTAACATGGGAGTAAGTAAGAGCAGTGGGGCGCTGGGGATCACAGAGCTGTCTCTTTCAGGTCGTTGAGGTTTGGCATACGAGATCTGGACGGGCGTCCGAAGCCGTGCCCGTTCTGGCCTCCCTTGATGCTCATTTGCTCTGGGTAGGGGTTGCCCTCGGGGCGGCCCAGAGCGGACGTGTGCCAGCCGGACTCCAGCTGTCCAGGCAGCGGGTACGCTGACTGCCGGGCCTTAAGCTGGGGCGTGCTGACCCCTGAGTGACCCCGGCTCTCGGTGAAACCACCTTGAGCAGAGGCTGAGTTAGGCAGCGGCTGGTAGCGCATGTCAGAAGGTGTGGTCTGGTTGGAGGATGAGGATGAAAGGTGCAGGAGCTTGCGCAGTGACTTCAGCGGTTGACTCTGTAAGACACACGACACAGTACGGAAAATCAGAGGAGAGAGTGCGCACATATCCTGGCGAAATTCGTTCAGGCAAAAAGATATTACCACAGGAAACCGATTATAGTTATGTCTCAGTATGTGAGCAAAAACTGCACCGTGGACAGTAATATAAAGGACTAGTCAGACCATCAAAATGTCAGTCAAATTATTGCGATGAAGGGATTAAACGCGTTCATATTTGACTGACAACTAATTTAGTTTCTGAATGGTCATGAACAGACAGCCACATGTCTTCTCCATGAAACCAGATGATTATTATAAATTTTTGTACATCTAAATTCTGTCTCTTTTATTGCATGGTGAACTGAATCATGTTGGAGTGTTACAACCATCACCTCCCTGCCCTAGGTGTCAGCATTATAAATTTGAGATATTAAGTAAATGAGGGTGAAGTCAGTTGGCTTGGTAGGGTAAAGAAAAAATGGAGGGTCACAAGTTTCAGCTGTCCTTGAGTTACACTATATGGACAAAAGTATTGGTCCACCTGCCCGTTACACCTGCTGGAGCTTTTGTGACGTCCTAGTCTAAATCCATAAGCATAAACATGAAATTGGCCCTCTCTTTGCAGTTATAACAGCTTCCGCTCTTCTGAGAAGGGTTTCTAGAAGATTCTGGAGTGTGTCTGTGGGGATTTTTTGCACATTCATCCAGAATTTGCAAGGTGAGATGTTGGATGAGGGGGCCTGGCTCAAACCTCCGGTCTAGTTCATCCCAAAAAGTGTTTGATAGGGTTGAGGTCAGGCCTCTGTGTAAGCCAGTCAAGTTCTTCCACACCAAATTCATTCAACCATGTCTTTATGGACCTTGCTTTGTGCACTGGGGCACAGTCATGCTGAAACAGAAAATGGTCTTCCTTAAGCTGACCCACAAAGTATTAAGCATAGAAATGAATTAAGCTAAAGCCTTAAGAGTTCGCTTCACTGGAATGAAAGGGCCCTAACCAACCCCAAAAGAACAACCCCATAGGATTATTCCTCCTCCACTAAACTTTACAGTTGGCACAATGCAGTCAGGCAGGTAATGTTCTTCTGACATTTGCAAACCCAGATTCAAACTGCCAGATAGAAAAATGGGATTTGTCACTCCCCAGAACATGTTTCCACAGCTCCAGAAACCAGTAGCAGCATGCTTTATACCACTCCATTCGATGCTTGTCATTGTGCTTGGTTGATGTAAGGCGTATATGCAGCTCTTTGGCCATGCCAATGCCATGAAGCTGCCACTGCACAGTTTTTGCCCTGTTGTTAATCTCAGAGGGAGTTTGGAACTCTGTAGTTATTGAGTCAGCAGAGGACTGACAACTTTTAATGACTTTTGCCCCAGCACTCAGCAACAACCCTCTGTAACTTTATGTGGTCTGCCTTATGGCTGAGCTGCTGTGGTTCTTAAATGCTATCACTTTGCAATGATATCAGTTAAAGTTAATGGTTGAATGTCTAGGAGTGAAGAATTTTTACAAAGTGACTTATTGCAAAAGTGGAATCCCCTTACAGTACCATGCACAAATTCAGTGAGCTCCTTACAATGACCCATTCTTTTACAAAGGTTTGTAAAGGCAGACCGCATGGCTAGGTGTTTGATTTTATACACTTGTGGCAACTGGACTGAATGAAACCCCTGAAGAGGTGTGACCTAGTACTTTTGTTCATATAGTTTCTACTTCTTTTTTGATGTTCTTCTCTCAGTAATTGCTGTTGTTGTTTATTTTGCTTTGTTCTAACCAATGAAAAGTTAATATAAAACTATTCTTCAGCACAAACTTCCTCTTGATCAAACGTCTGACAAAGACTTCCAGGAAATGTTCAGTGACGCTGGCACAACTTTCATTTTGGAGCTATGTTTCAACCATGACCCGCCCATGGTTATTCGACGTCTAATAATTGTCTTTGCTGGGAAGCTGTGAAAAATGGGAATGATCTGCACACTATTTGGCTCCAAGATATTATTTAATTTCTTGAAACATTTATACGAAAGCAACACTTCTATCCATATGATGATCCTCAGGCAGGAAAGAAAAATAGCAGATATTCTTTGCTAGAAGGAACTGTCACTATGTTGTGTTGATTTTTTTCTCTTTGACTTATCGGTCAGCAGGTGATGATTTGCACTGATTGGAGCTTCTATAAGAGAATGTGTGGTCATTTTTTCTTTGTGAAACATGTGTGCAAGCCATTCCCCATTTTTGCAGAAAAAACACAGATAATCAACATTTTAAAATCAACCATTTCTAAAACAGCAAACAGTATTCTTCCTCGCAACTCACTGGAGAGTGTGAATCAGATAGTTTCTCAGGCGGCCAGTCCTTGTCCCTGTCTCGGTCTTGGTCCCGGTCTCTGCTCTTGTCACGAGACCTATGGCGGCTGCTCTGGTGACTCGATGACCTGGAGGACTTTTGGATGACCGTGTCCACCCCTTCACCAGAAACCTGTCACACAGAGCATGTAGGTATAATTCAACCTCTTTAAACCAAGGTAGAAGCGCACACAATGTTAAGGGAAACAAGAAACACAGAATGTTCAAAACTGTTTTATCACTGGCTTTAAAATGGACCTTTTATGCTTTTATTCTGCATTCTGATTCTGATTTTCTTTATTTTCTGTCATGTTTATACTGCTACAATGGCATATGCTCATGAGGTTTATGTACAAGTGATCGCAAAAGCCTAAAGCTCAGGTTTCAGGTCACACAGCTTTTTTTTCTACTTTTGGCTCTGCATGACATCAGAGAGAGCAGATATTATTAATATGGTCATCTCAGTCACACAGCTCTGGCTATAAGCACAAGAAGCTCCACCCATGTGCTGCTCAAACATTCTGTTTTTTGAGGGGCAGCCAATCAGAAGAAAGGATGCTTGAAGGAGGGGGAAGGGAACTAAAACAGGTTTCTACACTAAGGCCCAGTTAACATATGTAATTATTATTTTACTGTGAATATAGCTCTTCTAGTTTGTTTGTGAAGTGCAGCTGCTTACAGAAAAGACAAAAAAATGCTAAAACTTTTTTTAGACTATAAATGGACATCAGGGCAGTATACGGTAAATAATCATTTTGAACTGTGAATTTCACAAAGCTACTCTAGAAGTGCCAGAAAATGAAGCTTTTGGAGCTGAAAATCAGCATCACAGGTTCCCTTTAAGAGAGCCCTAATAAAAATGATCAAAATGCGCTCAGAAAACAGATATCTGTGTTTCATGTTATCCTTTACATGCGTTCTCCTATCACTGACATAAAAGTGAAGTTACTTTTGATAACCTGCATCGGCGCTCATTAATTGCAAGTGCAGCGATGACAAAAAAAAAAAAACACCCAAAACAAGACATGCATCTGAAGCCAAACCCTCAGTATTTTCTGACCTGAGGAAGAGAAGAGAACGCTCCATTTGTTCCTGATAATGGTTTTTGGTTGTAAAGGTTTAGTATTTCGAAATGATCTTCTTTTTATGCAGCAAACAGTATTTTCCACTGACTCTGAGTCTAACTGCTAGATTCCTCCTGGCCAGATTGTGTTTATTTGTGCTCTGTCATCAGCAAGTAACCCCCCCCCTCCCCGAATCTGAACAAACTGTCACATAAAAATAGAAACGTAAAGGGAAGAAAGAGCCTCAAACACCTGTTTCATGCTGAACCACTCCTGCCACAGAGCTGGCTGTCGGTTTACCACATCAAAATGTGGTCGCTTTTATATTTAGCAAGTATTATTGTGCTTCCTCCATCCCTTTCTGATCTTTGCTCTGTAATAAAGTCATGGGTTTTGGTGCATGTAGAGAAATTGATCAAATGCCTCGGTGTGACGCTGGTAAGCAGTAAAGCTTCATGAAAACAGGCAACGCAAACTCCTGAGATCTTGTGTGCTTAGCTAAAGCCCGAGCACTCTCGTTCATCCTCAGCTCATAACCGGAGACATGCTGTTAGGGCCGTGGCTGAAATCACAGGTGGGTGATCAGAATCAGGTGGTTATTAAACAAAAATGACCCATCAGATCCACTTAAGTCGATTTCAATCAAATGCATGCTTTGGTTCAAAACTGGATCTGTTTTGTTGATGGATCTGGCTGGTTTATCCATTCATTCATTCATTGAACTGGTCAAAGAAAACCAGGCTTTAAATGATACGATGAAACTGTGTCGATCAATGCTGTTAATGCATGCGATGTTAGATGGGTGACATGGAGGTCGGAGGTGAGGTGGTAGGATAGCGTAAAACAGCATGTACCATGGGAGAGGACACTACAGGCAGGACTCTCACAGAGGAACTATGCTTTATGTTATTCTTTGGGCTAAACAGAGGGAAAAGACATTTCTTGATGACAGGAGGCCTTCCAGCAGGGACTTCAATCTGTAAATATAAAGGCACATGACTGGTGGCACAGGTAAACATGATGCGCATGACAACAACAACAAATGGCTTTATATTTCTGTAAAGGTGCCAGTCAGGCTTGTAGACAGGAAACAGTGCATCCATATATGGTGTAAGTCCTCGGTTCTACTTCATACACGCGACATACCATTTGAGATTTCTTCTTTTTCTTCTTTATTGCTCTGAAGAAACCCTGCTTCTCCTTTTCTTTGGAAGGCTCAGAGGCATTCAAGACTACAGTATCTGGGCCAGTCCTGAAATGAGAACAGAGAGTACCGAGAGTGACGTCTCAGCACAAAAGTTTTCGACTCACTGTAAGCACCGGCAATTTCTGTTAAAGCCGCCGTGTCGTGCAGCCGGCGTGGAATTAAATTTGACAGTAAATTGTTTCGACAGCAGCACCAGACAGTGAAATAAATAAAACGTCGCTGTTCTTTGGTGAGAATCTATTTTCGGTCGTGGTTAGAAGATATAATTACCAGGGGTCAAACGCTGGCTGTCGTTTGGAGTGATTTGCCAAACTGCTGCCGTCCCCAGACAAGCCAGAGCCCCGGCTCTGACCCCGGCTGTCATGGAAGGAGTTGTCTGGCCGAGGAGACGGGACTGTTCAACAGACACAACAAACAAGGCTCATTTACGTCTCGTATACAGAGATATAAACACATTCTGACCACATTAGCAGGTCAGAACCTGCACGATCACCATTTTTTCAAATGATTATCTGTCATAATTTATGTCAGACAAGATTAGCAGCTATATAAAACAAGAAAATAAAAGAGAGCTGCAATTTTGAGGTTATCTACTGATAACAAGTAATGCCAAATTTACATTATGATGTCCACCACCTTCCCAGAAATGTAAATACAAGTTGGCCTATCCCTGCTGCCCAGAGCGGCGGGGCACACCCTGGACAAGTCGCCAGTTTATCGCAGGGCTAACAGAGACAGACAACAAATCACACCTATGGCCAGTTTAGAATTGCCAATTAACCTAACCCCCCATGCATGTCTTTAGATTGTGGGAGGAAGCCAGAATACTGGGAAAGAACCCACATAGGCACAGCTAAAACTTGCAAACTCCGCATAGAAAGGCCCTGGCTGCCCACTGGATTCAAATCTGGGATCTTCTTGCAGAGAGACGCTGGTGCTAGCCACTGCACCACTGCGCCACCCATAACAAGCAACAACAAATATCAGTTAAGTAATGTCACAAAATGACCACAAAGTTCTGTGACTCTTCCTATAAAAAATTTAAACCCTCAGAGGTCATTTTCATGTGCACCAATTGCAACACTGGCATTTTCAGAATTACTCAGGGGAATTTGTGTTCTGGCCAGAAACTACATGGATGTGGCTTCCAGGGCTGAAATGTAAAGCTAACGCAGAAGTGCTTAAACCTGCATTCTTTCTTATGGCCAGTGGGTGGCGAGACATCCGGTTGCAAAAGAAAGTTCAGTAGTATTAAAGTTTGTGGGGAAAAAAAACAGCCCTTAAGCTCCTTTGCTCTGTGTCTCTCTTTGCTCTCCTTTCTCTCTTCTCTCTCCCCTCATCCCCAACTGGTCGAGGCAGCTGGCTGCCCCTCCCTGAGTCCGGTTCTGCCGGAGGTCTCTTCCTGTTAAAAGGGAGGTTTTCCTTCCCACAGTCACCAAGTACTTGCTCCTAGGAGATCATCAGATTGTTGGGGTTTTCTCTCTAATGCTGTAGGGTCTTTACCTTACAGTGTAAAGCGCCTTGAGGCAACTTTTGTTGTGAACTGGCGCTATATAAATAAAACTGAATTGAATTAATCTGAGTAAACACGTTGCTGGTGAGTTTATGGCCTTAGTTGTCAGTTTTAATCAAATAAAGGTACCTTTGGCTACTACTTGTGTTACCTTCTAGGCTCAAACCAGGTACTTTTCACATGCAAGACAAATGTGCGCACCACTACACTATGGAGACCATTTTGTAAAGCATGGTCCCACGTAGGAGGATAAAGCACAGTAAACAGGAGTTTTCAGTAGATGAGTCTGCAGTGACCAGAAAGGCGATCAGGAGCATGCATAACAATTTTGTTGATATTCATACAGTTTTGACAGTAAATTCATCCCAGAGGGTCAGACACCCTGTGAGATCTGACAGACAACATTCAGTTGGCCTGAACTGTGGTGCATGTAGTCTCTTGATAGCACACAGTGCACTGAATTGTAGGAATTTTGGCTGCACACAATCCTCACCACCCACAATATTTGAGCCTCTCTGGCTCACTGTGATTTCATGCTCTTCCTCAAGATTATACTTCAGTTGAAAGGTGGCCATTTTGACACAATGGAGGCGATCCAGGGTTTTGGTCTGAATAACCATCCAAAGACTGATTTAAAAATAGCAGCTGACAAAGGAGACTACTTTAAAGGGAAACTTGACCAAACTTTAATCAGGCATGGTCTTTACTTTGTATGGGTGGAACTTTGGGATTATATTTCACATATTGCATATTGTACACTGGTGAGCGCAGACAAGTAAATCTTTTAACTGTAAGTTATCTCTGTCCCTATCACTGTAAAAATTCTTAGCCTTGCTTGCAGTATAGCACTTTGTTCCAAACTAAAAGGTCTCGACAACTATTATGCAATGTAGGATCAAAAAGTTCTGGTACAGAATTATAAAAAAATCAAACACCTGATTTAATTTGACCGATCATTTTCTTGCACACCCCTGAACCAATTTCAGTCCTGCTGTTATTTTTCGATCGCTCTGTAGAAGTCCTATTCTGTCTCTTTGTACTTGTGCCTCTGCAATGCACACTGAATCTCCTCCAGCGTGTCGGAATGGTGATCCTTCAGCTTGATTTTCATTTTTGAGAAGTGAACAAAATCACAGAAAGGCAAATCTGATGGAAACTGCAGATTCTTCAAATCTGAAAATTCTGCCTGACTGGAAGAACACAGTATGTGCATCTCCAGCACGGTGCGTCAAACAGTGTGGTCAGCAACACCGAAGCTCTGCAGGGGACCGTCCTCGCTCCCTTTTTCTTCACCTTCTACACCACAGACGTTAGCTACTGCACAGGCGACTTGCCACCCTCAGAAGTTTTCTGATGGCTCTGCAGTAGTGGGGTGTATCAGAGAGGGTGATGAGGAGGAGTACAGGACTGTTGTAGTATGAATAGAATCTACAGCTTAATGTGGCAAAAACTAAAGAAGAGGCTGTGGGCATGAGCAGAATCAGAACACCGGTGACCCTTGTTTCCATCCATAGGGTCTGTGTGGAGACAGTGGTGGATGATAAATACCTCAGTGTTCACACTCACAATAAGCTGAACTTCACTGAATCAAAAGATGCCCTCTAAAAGAAGGGCTAGAGCCTTCTCTATTGTCTGAGGTGGCTGAGGTCTTTTAATATCTGCTGGACGATGGTCAGGATGCTGTATGAGTCTGGGTGGTTTCTATGCTGGGGTGTGCTGGGGAAGCAGACTAAGTGTAGAGGACACAACAAACTGATCAGCAAGGACAGTAACATTGTGGGTGTGGAGCTACCCACAAAACTTTATAACTACTCTCTTAGACCCCTGAACTATTTCGTATTGCCATATCTTGTTTGTGTGGTATGTAATATTGTTTACCTTATACAGCTGGATCTTCATATTTTCTATCTTTTATATTTAGTTGATTGGGCTTCTTTAATGTAAGCAATTTGCCCCGCTGGGATTAATAAAGGACTCTGATTCTGATAAAAACTGCTGCAAATGGCTTGGTCAGAGCTGGTGACCTAGCTCTAATCAACAGCAATAATTCTTCACATGAAATTCAGGTCAGTTTGAAACAGAAGTTGAACTTTGCTTTCTGCACACGTTTGAGGTCTGTGGTGAATAGCAGAGTGCACAGTGTAAGTGATTAGGACAGGACTTCCAGTAAGTTATCTAAAAATAGCAGCTGTGCTGTAAGCTGTCTGGACATCCCTGAGAAGATGACCTTGAACTGCAGACCAGCCAAATTTAATTTAGGTAGGGTTTTTGATTTTTTAATGGGCTCATTCCCAGTCTTTTTTAATCACACCTCACATATTTGCATATTGTTATGAAATTATAGACATCAGAAGATGAATACCAATGGCTCTGGTGACCTTCTTCTAGCAATAAGGCAGTTATTTTTTTGGTTTTGAGCGAAATATGTATTCCACTATAACTTAGTGGAGATATCTTTAGATTCTGGAATAATCCTATATATTCTATATATAGTGGTGCCTGATGAGTGATTAGTAAAAATAATATTCTCTTCAGTGAAGTGTCTGGATTTAATATTTTCCTCCTGAGTGCAGTGAATGAAAGAAAGAAAGCCACAGACCGAAATACCACTCCTGAATAAACCAACCTCTATAGAAGCTGCCCACCCGCCTTGGCATGGATTCGCTGTAGATGTTGCGGTTCTCTTTGGAAGAACCCCCATCTTCTGTTTGCTGGTCATGATATAGGCCGACCTGTGTCACAACAGAGAAACTAATCACATAAAACCTCAGAGCCTACCTGCTTCACATGTCTCTCTGTCTGAAATGATACCTTTATTTACCTGAAAGGACAGAAACATAAAGTGGGGTAGTATGGATTTAGTATTGGCCGTTATAATCAAACATCTGCAGAGGCTATAAATGTAGTTCACAATCGACCTGAAATGTGATGCCATGACAAACTTGACTGCGCTATCATAAGAAGTCACATTAGAGGGAAGCAAAGCGCACAGAGAAAATGAAGAGGCATTTGATGCAGGAGAGACAGCAAAAGGGAGAGGGAGAAAGAGAAAGAGAGAGCAGTTCATGACAGCAGTATCCACCCACATCCGCGCTCTCGGAAGACTGGATGTGGGTGGGGAATGGTGGGTGCAGGCAGAATGTCGGACCTCGCTTTTTTTCCGCTGTGTGTGAAAAGATGCGGTGTTGTCCCTTGTGGAATCCCTTATTGGGGGTCTGCTGTGGGTGACCTCAGTGGGTGCCTGTTCACTCTGTTAATGGAGACATGATGAAGCATGAAGTGAGCTCAGCATTGCAGCACATACATACAAATACGCACACAGTATATATATATACTATATGTGTGTATACAGTATATATAAATATACAGCTAGCGTGATTCACCACATGTCCAAAAAGAAAGCCACACTCTTAGCACTTCAAATGTTCATAGACGAAGCTGCAGTTATGTTAACCCTGCCCTTCTAATTCTTCACAAACCTGCGACTCAAGATCTGGCTGAAAACCTAAAAACAGATCGTGTTTTCAGATGCCACCAGAATAAGTCCTGACTGCATCATTGGACAAATTGAGACTGTGACAGAGCCGTCCAACAAAACCTGGTGTAGGCATTCGTTATGATTACATCCTGAAGGCTTTTCCTAACACTGGAGAGGTTTGATTTGGGCTGAAGACTGACCCTACTCATGTCTTCTTCTCTGGAGGAGCCCCCAGAGTGGCGGGGCAGCGTGCGGTGCTGCAGCTGTGGAGAAAGGAGCTGGAGGCTGCTGGCTCTGGTGGGAATTCCCTGCCCAACCAACAACCCCTCGTCTGCCCCATGCGTCCTCTGGTGATCTCTACGGACGTACATAGAGTGGCGGTGCGGCCGCTGCTGGGAGGAGAAGGGGCTGGTGTATCCCTGGCCATAAGACAGAGGGTCATGTGGGGCAGACAAAGAGTGAGCATGGCTCCTTTCACTCTCCCCGGGATCCAGGGAGTCTGGTGACTTGGACTCCTCTGAAGTCTTATGGCGGGTGGAGGATCGCCTATAGGAGGAGTCCAGAGTGTTGCTCTCTCTCTCTGAGCGCATACTTCCTCGGCCAGCTGTGCTGGGTCCCAGTCTTTCCACTCTCCGGGCTGCCGGGCTGCCCGGAGCTGTGAGATCAAGGCAGCTGGAGGGAAAATACCGAGATGTGGGCTCATCTGCATAAAGATGCATGTCATTTAAGTTCCCCACTGACTTGGCATCACTAAGTGTGCCATAGCTCTTGGACAAATTCAGGTAGGCAAACTTGGAGGAGGAGGGTGTAGAGCTATGCGACTCCATGTAGCTGTGTCTGCTATGTTTGTCCCCTGATTGAAGTGTGTTGGTCTTCCCTTCCACAAAGGAATGGCGATTCTGCTGTGAGCGAAAGTTGGATTTGAGGTACTTTGCCCCAGGGCCATCAGACACCTTGGAGCCCAAGTTCATCTCAAAGTCACCCTTGGACTTGGCCTCACTGGGACTGAGCAGATGAGGCAGGTTACTGCTGGCCAGGTCCATGCTGCAGGCGGTGGAGTGGTTGAAGATCTGCGGCTGGTAGTTCTTGGGATGCAGGGTGGGGCTAAGGTTGATGGCTGCAGACATGTTGCCGTTGAGAAAGCCATCGTTGTTGGGGTGGAGGTCTTCGTGTCGGGGTAAGCTGGAGCACTCTCTGCTGCTGGAGCGGTGGCTTCCTGAGCTCTTTCCCCCATGGCTCCTGAGCAAAAGCAGAGAGAAAGGACAAGATCAACATACTGTGTGTCAAACCTTAAAGTTTTGGAACAAATTGGTTAATATTACATATAATAACCCCAAAACTGCTAGCTTTAAATTAACACTAATTGTATTTAAATAGTTATTGGTGTTCCACAGGGATCAATCGCAGGACCTTATTCTTGCTCAAATATTGATATGATATGAAAGCTGCGGTTAATTGTGCGCTTTTTCTGTATGCTGACGATTCATCTTTGTTAGTGAGTGTAGTAATTTCCTTAGTCAAATAAACTGTACTGATTTGTCAATAAAAAGTTTTAATGTGGGGTAATTTGAACCGGGTGTATGAGGGGTGGTGGTTGATATATGGCATATTAAATGCAGATATGCAAAACCTTCCAAAAGACTAAGACTAATTCACCCTTGTCCCTGTGATCTAAATGGTAAAAGAAAATGCCTTGGCTAAACCTGTATAAACAAATGTTACTGATAAATGCATAAGTTAGTGCACAAAATATCGTGAAGCTACAAGAGGACCAAATTGTAGTGACTCAGTCAGATTAGCCACAAATACCTGAGTTTCCAAAAAAGGGGGCTATTTCAATAATAGCTAAAGTTAAAATCTTAGGGGGCAAAAGTGCAAAAGAATAAGCAGTCATGAGAGCATGGTGAAGCAAGAGTGACCTCAATGTAAGCCTCCTTTATCTACACCTTCTCAGGTTGTCAGACGGAGCTCATGTGCCACCCAGACAAGACCAGGGGCATTTCAGAGTGGCTTAACTGTCATGGCATCTTTTATATTTGTTTGTTTTGTTTTGTTTTTTTGTGCATTTCCTTTGTGTCCTTGTTTTCCTGTAATGTCTTGGTAAGCTGAAGCATTACGATTTCGTTTCACTGGAACTAACCAAACCCAGAAAAACAACCCCACAGCATTATCCCTCACCACCAAACTTTACAGTTGGCACAATCCAGTCAGGCAGGCAAGGTTCTGCTGGCATTCACCAAACCCAGACTCATTCATCAGCCTGCTAGATAGAGAGGTGTGATTCGTCACAAAACACGTTTCCACGGCTCCAGAGTCCAGTGGGGGTGTGCTTTACACCACTCTACCTGGCACCTGGTATTGGGTTTGGCGACATAAGGCTTGGGTGCAGCTGCTTGGCCATGGAAACCCATACCATGAAGCATCTGGTGCTGCTGTTTTTAATGCTGAAGTTAGTGCCAGAGGAGGTTTTGAACTGGTGACTTTTATGCACTATGTGTCTCAGCACTCGGCGACCCTGCTCTGTAACTTTACTTGGTCTGCTACTTTGTGGCTAAGTTTCTGTGGTTTCTAAATGCTTCCACTTTGCACTATTAACATTTAGAATTGATTGTGGAATGTCTAGGAAGGAAGAAATTTCATGAACTGACTTGCTGCAACACTGGCATCCTATTACAGTACAATGCTTTCAGTGAGCACTTTAGAATGACCCATTCTTTCACAAAAGTTTGTAAAAGCCGACTGCATGACTAGGTGCTTGGTTTTATACACCTGCGGCAATGGGACTGAATGAAACACCTGAATTCAGTGATTTAGAGGTATGGCCCAATACGTGTGTCCATATGGTGTATCAGAACAGGGATGTA
This sequence comes from Etroplus canarensis, assembly GCA_015106775.1. NCBI lineage: Eukaryota > Metazoa > Chordata > Actinopteri > Cichliformes > Cichlidae > Etroplus > Etroplus canarensis. Next base: position 1,938 of record VUQH01054950.1, on the reverse strand, counting down.
CTACCAAGCTAAAACATAATATAGTGCTCATTACTGACCTGCTGGGGGTGGTGTTGTCTCCATGGTGAGGTTTTCTCTTGGAGGACCGTACAGGTGTGGGTGTGGGTGGGCCAGGCCGCTCCACCAGCCGCAGGGTCTGGAAGGTGTGGTGGTTCAGGCTCTGCTCTGTGAGAAAGCGCTCTGTGGGGTTCAGCAGCAGAAGGTTCTAATGCCACAAAACACACAGAGGGACCCCGTAAGTCCTCAAGACACCCTGAACATGCAGACCTCACAAACAAACTGAAACAGTCATGTTATTATGAGTCATCACCATTATTATAAAAGTCAGGCGCCTGCTACATTTAATTCAACACGTCAAACAATGATGTGAAATATAATTTGCGACATTTGCTTTTTTCTCACCTGAATAAATGTATTTAATAACCTATCTTCATTGAGTTTAATGGCATACTGTATGATTAAATTCAAAATAAAACCTGTGACATGAAGAACGTTCGTGAACTCTGGATGCAGCTTGTTTTAAATAAAAATTTGTAGTGGCAGCTACATTTCTCCCTACTTTGGGACAACATGAAAAGCTCTTTGGAAGCCGCCTTGCATTAACAATTGACAAGCATATTTTGTTGAATTAATATATAAACTCAACTCAAGGAAGCCTGATTAGCATTCCGAGAGATGTCTGTCCTTGCTGAAGTCAGTCCTGAGATGGCATCATGTTAGCAGTGAGTCATTATCTGCTGGGAAAAGCGCAAGTGCACAAGCACAGCCTACATTCTTGACATGGAGCTCCTGTTTACAGTGCAGACACAGCAATAACAGCAGTGCTGGAACCAGGATATGAGCTGAGAGATGCTGAAGCAGTGAGGAGGCACCATGCAGTCACGACGTAAACATTATGATAATGATGCAACTATCAGATGTCTAGTTTATGACAATTGAAATTTTTAAGGTCGACCGAGCGCTTTCATGATACTCTGTGAGTAAAAAGAGAAGGAAAACAGAAAAAGGTAAAAATAAGACAATTCTCCCAGTGGATCAGAGTAGCACTCGGCTCTCCTTACCTTCAGCAGGTCGAGCAGGGCTCCGTCGATGATTCCCAGATACCTACGTTCCAAGGTTTGTGGGTGATTCACAGCAGGAAACTAAAACAACAGCAGAGACGGTGGATAATGATACATTCAGAAATGTCCATAATGATAAATGACAGAATAATTTATTTATACTGTACAGTAAAGACCCTACAATATTACAGAGATAATCACAACACTCAGATGATCCCATATGAGCATTTTGAACCATGGGGAAGAAGAACTCCCTTTTAACAGGAAGAGACCTCCAATGAACCCAGACTTAGGGTGGGGCAGCCATCTGCAGTGACTGGTTGGAGGGTGAGGGGAAAAAGAAGAGAAAAAAAAGGGGAGCATAGACAGCGACAAACTACAAACTTCAGGAGAGTGTAAACATGCAGCAGTGGCATACAGTACTGTGCAAAAGTCTCAAGTACTCATTTCTTCAAAATTTTGCTATGAAAATGAGGAATAGGGGCTAAGATTTATTGAAACATGTTCAAGCATAGATGGAAATACAGTACACGGAGTTTGTACTATTCTAATGATCTTGAGAGATATTTGGTGTGACCACCTTTATTCTTCAACACAGCCTGAACTCTCTTATTCACGTTTTCTCATCATTTCTTTAAGAGTCTTCAGGAATAGTTCTCCAGGCTTGTTGAAGGACATTCAAAAGCTCTTCTTTGGATGTTGGCTGCCTTTTGTTCCATTCTCTGTCAAGATGATCCTGGACTGCTTTAAAAATGTTTAGGACCATTCATCTCTCCATAAGACCTGTTGCTACTGACTTTCAGTCCAGTTCTTAAATAATTTGGCACACCTCAGCCTTTTCTCCCTGTGCGCCTTCCTTAAGAATGGCTTCTTGATA
>VUQH01054946.1:0-17037 GCA_015106775.1 Etroplus canarensis | reverse complement strand
AAAATCTTTGCCAAATAAAATGTGCAGATTCATAATACGACTGCCATACCAGATCGGTGGCGGCTTGGGTTAACAACGACTGCTTCCAGTGCCGTTAGCCAACAGGGTGCCAGGGGAAACTATGCTACTGTTGGCTGAAGACCAAGGAGGGAGAGAGGAGGAAAGTGTTTTAGGAGGGAGAGAGAGAGGGATGTAGTGAAGGAGGACATTCAGAGGATTGGTGTGAGGGAAGAGGATGCAAGAGATAGGGTGAGATGGAGGCAGATGATCTGCTGTGGCGACCCCTAACGAGAGCAGCTGAAAAAAGAAGAAGAACAAGAAGAGGAAGAACAAGAAGAACAAGAAGTCCAGCAGTAAGAGATAATGAGCACAAACCAAAATGGCCGCTGTAGGGGCACTCACTTTAAGGTCCATAGAGTAAGAGGAAACTCACGGGTTTTTGGTTGCAGTTGAGGAGTTGAGCAGCCCCTGCTTTTAAAGCAAAGGAACCCACAGGAGTCCTCCCCCCAACTTCTCTAGCCTCTAACAGGAAACCAGTGAATGGTGTGGATGGGGCCTGGAGCTCAACTTGGAAAGGTAGAAAAACACACAGAAAAAAATCAAACAGCAACAGCTCAGTGTTCACATCCAAAAAGGTCCTACTGACAGTGAATTTAGATATTAGGATACTTCAGGCAGCCTACAACCCAGAGGAATGTAGTAACTGGTGTCCTTTGCTTATCTTTCAGCAAGATTAGACATGAAGTACCACTCAGAATTTTAGGGACACTTGGTTAAGGGTTGGAATATGGCCAAAGAAAGAACCTGTTTTGGTGTTGATCAGCTAAAGAACAATTCATCAGTTTATGCAATACAAAAGAAAGATATTACAGTAAAATCATATTTAACTATATTATACCACAAATGGGAGCAATATTAAAAGGAATTAACCCAATGAAACTATTTGACACTTTGTATCTTATTAGGAGCTCATTCATGTGATGACTACAAAACAAAGTTTGAATGGATTAGAAGCATGTCAGGTCTGTAAAAACCTGCTACATCCCAAACTGTCTGTATGGAAATATACCACAAGAGTAAAGACAGAAAAACATGTTTTCTCTGTGTTTGGAGTAGACCTATAGAAAAGCATTCAAGGACATTTGTCCCTTGGTGCTTTCAGCTTTGAATCTCATTATCTTGATAATTAGTATACTGTAACTAAACTTCATTATCCAGGTTTAGATCAACCTGTAACTTACCTTTGATATCCTCTCCCAGCTTGTAGCTGCTCTGTGTTGTAATGACAGTGAAGGGTGATGGTCCTGTCTGGCTCAGGCTGGAGTGGTGGGGTGTCATATCTTCACAACTGGCCGTAACCAGACCTGTCTTGTAGCTCTGGACCAGTGGAGAAGCACAAACCAGCAGCAAAACAGCAAGTTTCATTGTGATAAAATGATTTTTTTCCAGTCCTCTCATCATTACAGGTGGTGAACAGCACAGGTAATGAGTGACACAACGGTTCATGTCAGCATGTTTTTGTTGGGGAGGGTGGAGCATAGGAGGAGAAACTGGAAGAGCTGGTAACCGATGACTAGACCATGACTTAGCAGAATTTCCTAATGGTAAACATTATCTGCATTAACAATAGAGTCATGTTCCTGCTCTCTCTTATGAATAGGTATGCTGGTCTCATGTTTCTTTTCTATATTTCTTCTCTTTTGCTGTGAGGTGTACAGTTTGTATTATTCCAGACTCAGTGCATCCCAGGCTTTCTCCAAAGTGAATAGCTTAGGAGCCTACATCACACACACACAAACACATGCACACAGTCATGTTTCCATCACTTTGAGGACATCAAAATGGCAATCCTGCCAACTTAATTCTACCACTGAGGCTCAACTTAAACCTAACAACACCCAAACTTAGAGGGCTAAAACTGAATGATTTATGTCATGTGGAGCTGCTCAGTGTCCCCATAAAGATATTAAGCTGCCTCAGTGTAACTGCAGCAAACAGCAGCATTACTATGAATTTAATGGGATCTTCGTAAAGCAGACAAGTTGTGATGCCTGCCACATGAAGGTTTTCAGTGTTGAAATCAAAAAAGAGCAAGGACAGGTTTGATATTCATAATATATTTATTAGTCTCTGAAATTAATACTTTCCTACAAGACAAGAGTGTCATGGTCCCCTGCTTCCTGGTCGGCCCTGCCGCCTATCTCTTTCTCTCTTCTCCTCCTCTTTGCCCTTTCCCCCTGTCTCTGCAGAAGGTGTGGCAGAACTATGAGCAGACGGCATGCTGGCTTAGTTTCGGGGTTGGCTGAAGGATGATCTCACGCTCCTTTCATGCATGCTGTGGTTGCACGGTGCCTGATTTACGGCGGCTGAGAGCGCTTCTTCAGATTGTTGTGTCCTCTGAAGAAGCTTCTTGCTCAGATCTCCCTAGGATCTGGTTCTGCAACTCTGCCCATTTCCTGCGAGCTCTGGCCAACCTGAACCTGCCTGCCTCTATGCCTACAGCGCCTAACACCCTATTTTGCAATCATTTGAGCCCAGCACCCACGCCTATGTTTGCCCTGAAGAAAAACATGGTTTAAATATTGGTTAAGATTGTAAAATTCATCAGCTCTGCAATATGAAGCAACCTGCTGCCTTCAATGTCTTACTCAACCTCTTTTCATACACAGAATACATACTGTAACCTTTCTGGCTTCATCAATCTTCCTCACAGTGTTTTACACGATCCTACAACAGAGATGTGTCACAGAACTATATCACGTGCTATGCACATGATTTGACAGTACATACATTATATTAGAACTGTATTACCGTGGCAGCTCTGATAATTAGAGTGACTGTGTCCTGTACTCATATGCACTTTATCAAACTGTATCTTACAAACTGTGACTGAGTGACAGCTCAAAAACAATTGCCAGGGACTTTCCAATTATTTTGAAGTTTTCCCCGGTGAGTGACTTTGTGTCTCAGAGGGTAAGACTTTGACTACTGTCTCTGTTTATTCACCAAACAGCAATGCAGAATATCCAGTATTTTTGTTTTCTTTGGGTGGGATCCTGAAGGGGAATTCCTTCAGAGACTCCACTGTTCTAAGAGGCTTACAAACTGATGTGGGTAATGACGGCGTCACCTGGATGAGGGTTTACTGAGAGGAATAGTGTGCCTGATCTAAACTAGAGCGGTGTTTTGTTATTGGACTCGGGTAAAGTGAGGAGGAAAACTGTCAAGTGATCACCACCTGGTAGGGAGTTGAATCTGACTGTGAGGAAGGACGCTGCACAGTACTGATGCACCCAAAAAAGTGGGGTTTGAGGCCCCTGTCAGTGGGATCTTTGGACATGGCATTGAAGGAAATAATGATAGATGAATCATTTCCTTAAATTCAGTAACAGCATTTTCTGATAAACATCTACAATAGGGAAATTTTTTTACCCAGCGCTGTGTAGTCCATTATTGCAAACTCATGTTCTTAAGAAATGGTCAGACAGAAGAGAATTTTAATGAAATACTATTAAATGTTCATTTTCTATGCCATATATCAGGACAAGACCACGAGTGTGATATAAACGGTGAGTTGGTTCACTTACATTTTGTAAAAAGGATATTGAGTCTAATAATGAATGAAATGCAGTGTCGAGGCTGTCATTTTTAGGTAGACAATGTTCATTCCCATCAAATGATCTGACATTTTTCATTTCTAACACATTACCCAGTTCATATCAGTATAGATCTCCAGCAGGATGTCTACAGGTTTGTTTTTTCATGTTGTTGTGTGGGGACAAACAGACAAACACGGGTTGCATTGCATCCCCTGCCCCAGCTAGCATCTGTGTTCTATCAGATAATTATATTCCTGTTATAGTCCTGTCTCTTTTTGTAAATCTGTCATTTGATAATAATAATAATAATTCAATCAGCGTCTATTGTTGGAGTCTTTCCAACTAATTTTATCATGTCAGTTCTAAGCGTTAATATTCTATTATTGATATGGATGTAGTGAAGAAGGACATGCGGAGGGTTGGTGTGAGGGAAGAGGATGCAGGGATAGGGTGAGATGGAGGCAGATGATCCGCTGTGGCGCCCCCTAACGGGAGCAGCTGAAAGAAGAAGAAGAAGACAATTAATAATTCTAAAAACTTTCATAAAAATGTTCTCAAGTCATTGATTATTTGTGTTGGTAATAAAAGTTGTTCTTTAAACATGTCTGATACCTGATTCTGTCTGCAATAACAAAAGAATAGAAGTGAATGGAAAAAACAAATCAGTGCTTGGAGAGACTTTTGAGACCTTGGACCAAGGCAAGGGTTAAAATGAAGGAGGAGAAGTGTTGCCAGAACTGGAAACCTGGAGAATGCTGTTGAATAAGTTTCGGAATCTTAAGAGCCTCTCTTCAATTCTTTAATTCAATTTATCACTTATGCATTTGATATTGCACATCTGTAAACACGTGGATTTAAGAGCAGTGGGGCTTATTTTTGAGCCAGTGTTAAACCAGAACCATCTGGAAGCTCAAGCAAATAATCTTTGATGGTGCTTATCAAAAACTCAAACAATCTTGCAGATTAGTTTGAAATGTACCTTCGGCTCCTCCCGTATATTCTCCCCAAGGGGTCGCCACAGCAAATCAATCTGCATTGTAATTTAGCAGAGGTTTTATACCAAATGCCCCTCCTGACTCAAACCTCCATGGTTAGAGGAGCTTGTATCCCTGCCTGGAATCGAACCAGGGACCTTTCGCTTTTGAGGCGAATGTGTAAACCCTTACACTAATTATTAATTATTGATTTATTTAATTTTTTTGTTTGATTATCTAACAGCTTCTTCTTATTATTATTATTAAGCTGGTAAATATTGATTAGAAGATGTGGATTTTGTAAGATTTGTCTTACTCTATAATTTGAAAACTTTTTGCGTGGTCATATCTTTTGTTGAGCTACTGTTTTTATTCTCAAACTAAATTTCCTCGATTCTTGTTAATTCTTAGCTTAACACGTGATCACAGACTGTAATCAGAGTGATGCGGCACTTTATAGTGGAATTCAAAATCATGCTCAGAGGTGGCTGTGGGTCCACACATGGAGGTCAGAGCACACTCAAACAGGAGATGCAGCTTTGATCATCAGCTCACAAAAGCTGTGATAGCATGAAGATGTGTGTAAACTTTATATAAAACTTGAACCACCTCCTTCAACCATTACATACAGTACTAGATTTTACTATTAAAGAAAGATGACAGGTAAAGTTACATTATTTTTTATTTTTTTAAACATTTTTAAAGATGCTGGTGAAAAGTAATGATAAATTATTAATATCTGGGGCAGTTAATCACATGTATCCTGCGTTTAATGTAAAAAATGAGAACATGATGAATCAATTTAACTGAAAAAGAAGCAGATCTGTTAGAGGGAAAATACAAGAAATAAAAAATGTACAATGAACTGGTTTCAGCAGTGTGCACACCTAAAACTAATAATTTGTTGAAGCACTTTTTGCTTTGAGTACAGCATTCAGTCTTTTTGGGGAGGAGGCTATCAGCATGGCACATCTGGACTTTGGCAATACTTGCCAATATTTCCTTGCAAAAATGCTCCAAAAAACCACAGCCTTCTTTAGATTTTCAGCTTGATTTAGGTCTGGGCTCTGGCTGGGCCATACCAAAACTTTAATTTACTTCTGGCGAAGAGTTCTTTTGTTGATTTGGATGTATGTTTGGGGTCATTGTTGAGCTGAACAATGAAATTCCTCTTCAGTTTCAGCTTTTTGGCAGACATCTGAAGGTTTTGGGTTAAAATTGACTGGTATCTGGACCTATTCATGACTAGTTTTCACCTTGTCTTTTCATCAATTTTGGAGGAATGTCTCGTTCTCTGCAAAGCCACAGTGGTTCCATATTTTCTTTACCTCTTGATGACTGTCTTCACTGCATTCCATGGTGTATGCAATGCTGTGAGAAGCTTTTGTACCCTTCTCCTGACTGATACCTTTGAACTATAAGGTCCTCTGATGCTTTGTCAGCCCTCTGTGAACCACGGTTTTTGCTGTAGGATGGAGCTGAGTGACTGTCAGGAAAATCCCACTAGGGCAACTTTATTTGGGGTTAATCAGAGTCACGTTAATTGATGGAAGGTGTGTTCCTAAAAAAACTGAATGCTGTAATTAAATCAAAAGTTGCTTCAACAAAGTATTAGTTTTAGAATGTGCACATATATATTTCCCCCTGACACGTCTGTAGCTTTTTCAATTAAACTGAACATGTTATAGGTCACATTAAAGGTGGAGAAGGTCTCGAAATGATTTATCATGGTCTCAATTTTTTAACAGCAGAAAAACCTGGTATTTTAACAGGGGTCTGTAGACTTTCACTATCCACTGTACACGGTATACATGCTGAACCCTACATGATAGTGATTTGAATGACAAACCATTATTCATTTCTTTTACTACAGTTCCACCAAAAATCTTCTCGTTGTTACAAAGGCATCAACTTTAAGATATCAGTGTGTCCAGTAGCTTAGCAATTAATGTCCTTCCACAGAGGTGACCTCCTGGACAGTTCTTTACTCTCTGTAAATGCCTCTCACCCGCTCTTTTCACCCTCACCCCATTCAAACTTTCCTATTTCTTTTCTTTTTTGGAAAAAGAAATGAGCCAAAGTGTTTTTAAATAGCACTGCATGTGACTAATGACTGAAACATACTTAAAGCCATTGTAGAAGAGACCCTCTCAGTAAGACAAATGAATTTTCCCCAGAATAATTAACTTAATTAACAAATTTGCATGCATATTCATCAAGCCATTGTAGTCGTTCCAGCAGCAGCTTGATGAACACTGCTGTATTAAGGATCTCATTTACATCCTGCCTTCCACTACCATTTGCAGATGAAGAGGGGATGACATGAAATAAAAGAAGCTATAAAGAGAATGAAACGTAAAAATATCTATGCATTGCCTTGAAAATGGAGGAATGTTTTGTCAAACCATTATGTGGGTGATGCTAGCTGCCAACTCTCTACACAGCAGGTGAAAAACTCATTTTGGTTCTGGGGCCATATATAGCCTATTTGATCTGAAGTGGGGTGGACCAGTGATGCGATTTTCTAATAACTTTTTAAAAGTTCCTCTTTTAGGGCAAAGAGGTTAAAGTTTGCTCTGAAAACATTTTATGAACCTGATGATGAACAGCTTGTTTTTTTCATAAGAATAAAACCTTACAAAGAAATGCTGTTGGAATACATCAAATAAACCATCACTGCAGCTTCTTGAAATTCTCCACACTCTAGGAAATAAATTCCTAAAAGTACAAAATATTTTTTGGCAGGCAGCTCCTAAACAATTTTGGACTCACCTGCACACTTTTTTATATCTTCCCTGTTTTGTCCACGCTGCAGATAAAGTGAAATGTCAGTAAAATTGATGTTGTGGTACTTAATCATCCAGCGAGCTCGAAAGAGGAGCAAGGAATGATCCGGTGATTTTTATTTTTTTAAGTGGCAGGCCTGACTGTGTTATCCATGGTGACTGCTTAAGAGCACTGTAATGGTACTGGGGAAAAAACCTGAAGTATAAATGAGATTCACAAACATCGTTTTTTGCAGGTTGGACTGAGGGAAAGGCAAATATTGTTCTGTAGTCTAAAAATACAGGAGAATAAATCCAACTTGTAATCAGCGCACAATTCAAAAACCTCTGGTGAGACTGGCATAATTTAGAGTACATGGCATGGGTAACGTGCACATCTGTAAAGGTAACATTAATGCCAAACAGTATGAACAGATCTTGGAACAATACCATCTAGATGACTGCTGTTTCACGAAAGCCCTTGTTTATTTCAACAAGACTGACAAACTAAATTTAGCACACATTACAACAGCATAGGTGTCGGTGCTTAACTGGACTGCTTGTAGTCCTAAAATCACTTGGCATATTATATAGCAAAAAAATAGCCAGCAAAAAAGGCTCTGTTTTCATTGCTGACTACAGGAACCTCTCTTTGAGGCCAGCATCAAAACCCCTCTGGAGCCTGGTAATAAAGAAGTACCTCCAGAGGGGAAAGATCCAGATCTGTAAGTACAGATTCAACATGCAAGTGCAGGGAGGTGAAGGAAAATATCTAAATTAATGACTGTAAAAAAGCTGTATAAAAATTACACAGTTATTTAAAATATATGTGTTATTAACATGGTTGCAATATTTGAACTTTAAACATTGTGGTTTTGATGAATATCACTATGTAGCCATCTACAAGAAAGGTCAGAGTCGTCTCTATTTCTGAGACAACTTAGGTCCTTCAGTATCTGCTGGACGATGCTCAAGATGTTTTATGAGTCTGTGGCAGCCAGTGCCATCCTCTGTGCTGTGGTGTGCTGTAGTGTGCTTGACTCTTTGACAGTGGTGTCAGAGAGGAGGATGCTGTCCAAGTTAAGGACAATATTGGACAATCCTTCACACTGTCTCCATGTTTCCACGAGGCGTTGGACAGACCCAGGAGCACGTTCAGCAGCAGACTCATTCCACCGTGATGCTCCACAGAACGCCACAGGAAATCATTCCTACCTGTGAACATCAGACTCTATAATTCCTCCCTGTCACATCTTGACTACTGTCTTTCCATCACCATATCTTGTGTATATTGTATATAGTGTTTAAGTGTGGAGTAATTTAAAGTTACATATTGCACATGTTATATATTTTATCTTCATTTTTTGACTTATATTTAATCTATCTATAACTGAGCATCTGTCACGTAATGCAATTTCCCCCTTAGATTAATAAAGTATTCTGATTGTGACTCATGACCTCTACCTGCACAGCCCATCTATAAACCCACTGAGCTACTTGATTTCACAGTTGCTGTAGTACAGAAGAGCCTTAGTCTTATAACACTGACATCAGTGGCAGAGAAGCAATGATTTGAATGGTCCCATGCAACAAAAGAGACAGATGTGCATAGCCATGAATTTCTTAAAATAGCTGTTTATTAAAAAAAAACAAAAAACAAAACAGGTTACAGTAAGAGTAGTCTGCGTACCTAGAGAAAATATGTGGACATCTGTTCACAACCGTGCACTAATCAGACTAGTTTTCATTGTTGTAAAAAAAAAAAAGAAAAGATGAGAAAGGTGTATCAAATTCCTTCATTGCAATAATCTGATTTACATTTCTTACTATGCAAGAGACAGTCTGATCTGACCTCTGTTCCACAGTGTCATGATCCTGTTTTGGGGGTGGTCTCATCGTTGCTCCTCTAAAGTACATTCATTTATTTCCCTTCCAGAGACTGTTTGGTAGTGATGGTGGAAATGGAGTGTTTAAGAGATCAAAACATTGGGAACAACTGATTTGGAAAAAGATTTGATCATCTGGAAAGCTCGAAACATCTCAAAACAATGACATTTGGTGACCAAATAAATGCATGATTTAAAATTTTTACACTCAACGTACCTTTGGCTGCTCCCTTGTATTCTCCCCAAGGGGTCGCCACAGCGGATTGAACCGCATTGGTAATTCGGCAGATATTTTATGCCTGATGCCCTTCCTGACGCAACCCTCCATGGTGAGAGGGGCTTGTGTCCCCACCTAGAACTGAACCAGCAACCTTTCGCTATTAAGGCGAAACTTCAGTTGTGCTGGTTTATTGTATTATTTGTATGGAAGGATATTAATTTTAATCAGTCAGTGTCTGTAGGGGGTGCTTCTGTACATTTATGAATGAATTCTATATTCAAAAGATAAATAAATAACACACCAAGCAAAACATGAAATTTGCAAAAAGTCGTCATAATAATATTTATAAGCAAATGATGTCTATCACAGTATCTACTTTAAACTCACACAAGAGGACCTTCACCATAACTTGTTTAAAAGGAGCAGGAAGAAGAAAATGCTTACTAGCCCCGCCCCTGTTCAATCCATCATGTAACTGGTGATACTGCCCGAAATAAACCTGTACATCATGTGTAAATAATAAACCATCCAGTACACAACTCCACACAGTACAAATATGTAAAGCTAGAGTTTCAACACTCTACCTCAGCCATATACTGCTTTAGTATTGTTTTGTAATTTTTAAAAACTGATTAATATTTGCACATCTTTTCAAATTCTCTGCCATACACATAATCCACACTGTTGCTGTATAATTGCAAAATGCCAGATGTTGCATGCGATGCATACATTTCGTTTTCTTCTCTTAGAGAAGCTCGAAGTGACCCGAGACAGCTGACCTGGGATGCTTTCTGCCCCCGTCCATTTACATATGACTCCCAAATCTAAAATCAGTACAAGACACTCAGGTAAACGAGGCAAGGCTTCAAATAAACTGCAGTTCAGAAAAACTTTTAAATGTTCTCCGTGTCAGGTGGTGAAAGACATGAGAAATAATCATTTACATACAGAGTTTAACACATTTATCAGAGCAGCTGTCATAAAAACAGAAAGACCATCAAAATGATGAAATGTATACATTTCATCATTTTGAACAGGAATTTCAGCCTGAATTCACCTTTTTACCTTTTTACCCTCTGAAACAAAATGAGATCACCACGTGCTCAAATGTTCCACTGAATTTCATTTCGGAAGCAGGGCAAAACACCGGGGACGGAACAGCTGGTGACGTAATGAAACTCGATATGGAACAGTCACGTGAGGCCCTCCTCGTGATACAGACCTTTGAACAATGTTTCCAATCAAAACTTCCACACAGGTTTCAGTACATGCTGAAACACTGCTTCATTTTGCCATCACTGATGTTTGCATTGCATGTTTGTACGCACAGAGCTTTGAGAGCTGGTGTAGTTTTGGACTCTTTCCAGTGACTCTCTGGCCACTGGCTGTGACTTTCTCTTTATTAGTCAGTATTCGTTCACAGCCTTTGCCAGTGACTGTTGCCGCACTCCTTTAATTTTTGACTTTGCTTATGTCAGCCACCCTTAGGTTTGTTTGCTTGTCATTCATGCTGACACACTTCTCTGAGTTTAACCTCTGTAATCAGTTTTCCCTCAGTGTTTCTTTTGTCAACTCGCTTTGTGGTGTACAGTACCTACGTTTGAGTCCATTATAAAAAGAAGGTGTGAAATCATGACCTGTTTAAGTTACATTATCTTGGTTTATTTAAGTTGCTAACAATTGAAAGTCAATTTCATTTGTTGTTTCTTATTGTAAACTACGTTTTATGCACACTTTTAGTAATTTTCCACCTTGGGATTAATAAAGTATTCTGATTCTGATTAACAATGGGAGATAAAGTTTAAAAAAATCTGAGATTTTGAGACTGTACTATTTCCAGTGTTTCCTATTTTATAGTAAGTTTGCTTGTATTTTTTATTGGTGTGGCGCCTCTTCTATTTTTTTAATCATTTTATCTCTCATATTTATCTCTCACTCAGGATGTCTGAGCCTCTCTTCTTAGACTGCTGCTCCTGTGATGCAGATCCTGATAAGTGGCAGAAGATGGATGGAGTTCTTCCTTTTGGCTGCTCTCGTTAGGGGTCACCACAGCAGATCATCTGCCTCCATCTCACCCTTTCCCTCGCATCGACTCTGTCCTTCACTACATCCATGAATTTTCTCTGTGGTCTTCCTCTTTTCCTCCTTTCTGGCAGCTCCATCTTCAGTATTCTTTGTTTAATATACCGTATCTGCCATCCCTCTTCTGCACATGTTCAAACCATCTCAGCCTTGCCTCTCTGGCTTTTCTCTAGACCACTAAACTTGAGCTGTGGACCGGTGGATGGACATTACTCTTTTGTTCTGAAAGTACATGTATTAAGTACATGTGTTTAACAAACAATGTTGGAGCAGAATGTAGTTCCCAGACGCTGATCAACTGCAGATGAAAAATAACTGAAATGCTTACTTGAAGTGCCTCTCACTCTCATTGGAGCAGAGCTGACCCTGGTTTGCAAGTAGCAAACGAAGACAGGCGACACAATAAATGGTGCAGGGTAAAAAGCCACAGAGGAATTCTATTACCTCGAAGTGTTATCCAGAGAGTAAGCGATGGAGCTAGTGCCATCTGTGCTGCTTTTCATTTGCATCAGCAACACCTGCTGCCTGTTTATGCCATTCATTGTTTTTATTTTTTTTTTTTTTTCTTTGTTTTGCATCTTTTCCTATCCAAGCAAAGCTTCTATGTGAAAGTTTGTTTGCTTACGAAAGAAATCAGGTAATACAGCCAGTTAAGTGCTCAGTTAGAGGAGAAAAGCGCTATATAAGCGCCAGTCTGTTTACTGCTCTTTTCATGACAACATTCCAGTTATTTATAAATGGAAACACACAAAAAATTGAGAAATTGGGAGTCACTACATATCAGGTCTAATCAATATACACAAAGCTGTGTACCAGTGAATCAATTACATCAGTTTGTTGCTCACTGTATTTTTATTCAAACTTATTTGAACTTCTCCCAGCTGGTGATACATTCTCCATAATAACATTTGGCTAGATGCTGACCAAATGGTCTTACTATCATCTGTCCACCACCCCGCCTCCCCATCCCAAAGCACACGCATGCCACTGAAACACTGATAGCCCACTCCTAGATCCTTAAACAAAAAGAAAAAAATATGTGCTGTTATTCACTTTTAAAGGTTAAATCTAAAAAGCCAGCTCATACTCACATAATTAGTATAAGCTGTCAATAAAGAATTCAGTAATACTGCACTATAAGCCTTCCTCCTAGTCCTTGGTTTGGCTGTTCTTGACAGAGGTACATTATTTTCTAACAGACTTTCATGCATTTTAGCAGCTCAAGGCAAAGTTTCAAGTGAGTGTGTTATTAAGACACAATTGCATGCAAGTTCTCTGGTATTTCCTTCCATGATAACAACAGTGAGCAAACAGTACTATGATTCTAAATGTCATTCTCTGTATACAGTAGAATTCCAGGTATGATGAAGCATGTTCAGTGTAACATCCTGTAACGCTTTCTTCATGTGAGCTTCTTCTTGCAAGCAGTTCTTCCACATGGCCTGTTCTCTCACAGTAAGCTCCAGATCATGGATGTATATTGACTGCCAGCAAACCAGTTGGTCTTCGTGTGGGCTGCAAGGTTGTGAGTGTGCCCATTTGGCAATGTGTGGTACCAAGAGACAACACACATACACACTGCCTTTGAGAATCCATGTGTATTTACAACTGCAGATACACTCTCACAGAGATGCCACCTCCATTCCAATTAATATTTTTATTATTTAGTGTCAGTTTTATATCAAATTAACACATTTTCTGATTCAGTAAGGGTGATCAGGCTTGCAAACAAGCCTTTGCTTTGATATGTAAAAAATTATAAATGTACAGTGGGGTTGAGTTCAGGAGAGTGTGAAAAAAAAAACAACAGGTGATGTTACTTGGTCTTAGTCATTCAATATTTGAAGGGTCTTTGCTTTTTCTGTTGTAGATTCACTGGCACTCTTGGGATCACTGTCCTGTTGCATGACCCAAACTGGTTTCACCTCAATGATTACATCCTACGGCTGCAAAACAAGCCCAAATCCTCAGCCCTCCACCACTGTGCTGGGGTATTTGTGGTTTATGCTGTGTTTGGTTTTCACCAAATGTGGTACGGTGTATTATGCCAAAAATTTCCACTTTGGGCTTGTCTGCCCAAAGGACAAAGTTCTAGAAGGCTTGCAATTAATTAAGATGCAACTTTGCAAACCTAAGCTTTGCTGCAGCAACCCTTCCAAAAAATTCATATCTGCTCAGTCTTTTTTATACTGTCATGAACGTTAACATTTAACATGCTAAACTGAGACTTGTACAGTCTGAGATGTAGCTCTGGGGTTTTTCTGGAGTTTCTCTGAGCATTGCACAGTCTCAACTTGGGGTGAATTTTCTAGGATGTTTTCTCCTGGGAATATTGTAGCATTGTTTTAACCTACACCTGAACACCCCAGACCAGCAACTTTCCCAAACTTCTGTTTTTATTGAAGTGGTTTTATTGGCAGATGACCAATTAGTCAAATGCATTACCCACGTAATTTGTACTTAGTTTTTCATAGGACTGCACAGAGTCCTATGAAAAGTCTTTTTCACATGGCTGTAAATTTCAGTCACTCCTATTCACCATGAAAAATCTGTGGCTTTATCTTTTTAAACTCTATTTGTCTTGATGTTTTTAGCATTGTAAAAAAAATCTAAAATTAGAATTTTTTTACTTTAAACTGAAACACCACTTTTTAAGTTAAATGGAGCAAGAAAATAATGGTATTTTTAGGGACACTGACGAGGTCATTAACAGTTAGTGGATGTCATTATTAGCTGTTAATATAAATGGCCTCATTGGATGACACACAGTTCCAAATAGTTCTTAATGTGGCCCTGATTAGCCTGAGTCAAGGACAGACAAACTTCATGTAATTTGTCCAGACAGGATCAGTTTATGCATATTTAATATCCAGTTCCTTCTTCCTTGCTAATGTGCTTCTAGATAGATGAGCTCAATTGCATTCATTAGTGCACTTGTTGGAGTGCAGGCCTTTGGATACGCACTGAAAAAAGCAATATTCTTTGTTGAGGTAAAACAAATTATGTATTTAAGAGTGCTTTGAGAATGTTTTAGTTAATTACTGGTGAGTAAAGATTTTGTGTGTTGTCTGATATTATAATAAATTTGAGAATAGACACTATTTATTTGATAAGATCATCTTCTTGTAATTTTGGGATAAGAAAACTTGTCTCTGAAGTGCAGCTTCCTATGAAGGTGAGTCTTTCCTTAATCGAGGAGGACCAAGCTGAATGTTATTTCTAAATAAAAAAATACATAATCCTGCATGTGACCCTATCAGACACCAATTTAAAGTACAGTCTGAATGATCAGGGTCATCACTTATTTGCAGGTGAAGGAGTCAGAAAAAAGGAGCACTTGGCGACCATGGGCAACATGAAAGCTGGCACACGGCTTTCATGATGTCACTTCCTGTTTGTCGTGTCTTCTTTGCCTCCTACTTCTGCCTCTTCTGCCACTGCTGAGCGGTGCTGGTTCGAAACCTGTGGAGGTTATAGGCCGAAATTCAGAACCCACCAAGGACTTACATATGGGGGGCACACCAGCAGCCTGGAGAGGTGTTGGTTCACCCCAAGCACTGACAAGGTGCCCTTAAAGCAAGGCAACAACCCCCCACAGTGCTCTTTGGTGTCTGTCATGGGCTGCCTTGTGTTTCTCACTTCTCACCACTGCATGTCGCTAGTTCTCTGTGTGTGTATCATTCAGAACTACATGTTCGACAAAAGTGTGTAAATATAAGAAGAGTATTGAGATTTTGTTGCAATTTCCTCATTAGGGGATCAATAAAGTATATATCTTATATCTTGACCTCAGGCCCCACTGTTAATTCTCTTCCTGTGCCAGGCTAAACAGGTTTTGGACAGGGTTTCACATGTGTGGTGGCACACAACTTGCAGGGCACGATTTCTGTTCTTTAAAATACAGCCATGTTAAATATTTTTAACAATTGTAAGTGGCATGTAGCAACAAAATCCAAACAAAAACGTGGATTTAGAGATTATTTTAACCGTTATATTTAGCTTTCAATTTGGTTATCAAGAAGCTGGGACAAGGGAAAAATTTCCTTTCATGGCAGCGCTCACGAGTTATTTTGTATTCTAAATAATACTTTGGAACCTCATTTTAACTTCTAGGTCTACAGTTTGTCTCAGGACAAGTATAATTTACACAACAAACGTATGTTTTACTATTTTGTACGTGGATAATTTTCAATTTCATGGGTGAGACAGAAAATGTTCTGCATGGGCCCAGAGCAAAAAAGAATTGATCTGCTTGTGATAAAATGTTCCACATTTAGCTGGAGTTCTAACAGCTTTTTGAGAGCTATGGCATAGCTGCAACTTTGGATCTGTTTTTAGGTGTGCATATTTATTGCATTTATTTATTTTTATTGTGTTATAATCAAATGCTTATGTGCAGTGGTGGACATCACCCCAGGCTGCTCTATCCATGAAAACTAACATACTACTAATTTTGCAGGCTAACAATACCTGCTGTGTAAGGCTAATACATTATCAGATTTTCATTATTTCGTGACCAAATCATCACATGCAAAAGAGTTACATTAATTAATTAATTAATATTTACATCAAACATTAGTGTCCCCATAAACCAGCCACAGGGGCCCACAAGCCAGCATACTCCTAGTGCCTGTCCAAAGTCCGTGTAAATGGTGAGGGTTGCGTCAGGAAGGGCATCCGGCGTAAAAACCTTGCCAAATCAAATATGCGGATTCATAAATGATCCGCTGTGGCGACCCCTAATGGGAGCAGCCGAAAGAAGACGAAACATTAGTGTCCCCATAGTGTAGTAGTTTACACATTCACCTCACAAGAAAAAGGTACCTTGTTCAATTCCAGGTGGGGCCCCAAGACCCTCTCACCATGGAGGTTTGTACCATAAAGGGCATCCAGTGTAAAACCAGATAACCAATGCAATAATCTAATCCTTGGGTAAAATACAAGGGGACAGCTGAAGGTGTCATGGCCGGGATAGAGTGCGGTGAGGACCCAAACGCAGGACTCCAGGAGACGAGACAGACTAACTGAAAAAAGGCTTTATTAGCCCCTCACAAAAAAGATTACAAAGTTCAGGGCAACAATCCAAAAGGAAACACAAAGGAACAAGACTCTCTTCACAGCTGCAGAAACCACCAGATAACACTGAGGACAGAGACAGAGACTAAATATACACAGACTAACGAGCAAACAAGAAACAGGAGGGAGAAGGACACAGGTGGCAACATTCAAGGGCAGGAAGTAAAAATCAACACAATGCACGAGATCAAACAGATTTCAAAATAAACCAGGAACAGAAAACATAACAGAACATGACACAACGGCAGACTTGACGACAGACAAAAACAAAGCAGGGAAAATAGTGGGGAACTGAAAAGCAACATAAAAAGGCTCAAGGAGAGTATGACAAACAGAAATGCAATAATGGGAACACAACAAGGCAGGGCTCAACAGAATATAGAAACAAACAGAAGAAGCAAATACATGTGAAAACTAAGGATGCAAAAGGTCTCA
>VUQH01054944.1:0-11262 GCA_015106775.1 Etroplus canarensis | reverse complement strand
ATATAGACAGGTGTGTGCCTTTCCTAATCAAGTCCAATCAGTTTAATTAAACACAGCTGGACTCCAATGAAGGAGCAGAACCATCTCAAGGAGGATTAGAAGAAATGGACAGCATGTGAGTTAAATATGAGTGTCACTGCAAAGGGTCTGAATACTTATGACCATGTGATATTTCAGGTTTTCTTTTTTAATACATTTGCAAAAATGTCTACATTTCTGTTTTTTTCTGTCAAGATGGGGTGCTGAGTGTACATTAATGAGAAATGAAATGAACTTTTTTAATTTTGG
Organism: Etroplus canarensis; assembly: GCA_015106775.1. NCBI lineage: Eukaryota > Metazoa > Chordata > Actinopteri > Cichliformes > Cichlidae > Etroplus > Etroplus canarensis. The sequence goes on along the minus strand of VUQH01054944.1, from coordinate 10,974 downwards.
CAAATGGCTGCAATGACACAAAGAGTGAAAAATTTAAAGGGGTCTGAATACTTTCCGTACCCACTGTATATGTTATGTATATGTCCATTTAACATCATTGTTCCAGTGTTTTAAAGGAAACTTGAATGTGTTAGCATAAGCTTGTTAAATCGTCATGGTGTAACAGGGACTTAAAAAGCTGATAAATTCCATGGATGAAACAAAACCCCGATTAAAAATAAAAACTCAACTTAACTTGGCTTGGCTAGGCTTGACATGGACATAAACTTGGCATGGCTGAATAAACCAAAAACATGGCAGGAGACGAGAAAGCAGAACAAAACTGCAACAAACTGGATACTCACTGACGCTGAGGAGACATGACTGGGAAAGACCAATGATGCAACAAGGAACAGAGGGAGGCAGGGGTATAAATACACAGACTTGATGAGCAAATAAGAAAAAGGAGGGGGAGGAGCACAGGTGGCAACAATCAACTGAACTGAAACATAATGCATGAGACAAGACAGGTTACAAATTAAAACAGGAAACAAACACCACTGGAAACACGACACAAGACTAACCTTGACAAAGACAGGAACAAAGCAGGGAACTTCAAAGAAACCAAGTAACATAAACAAGAGATGCTGACGTATGAACACAAACAAAGATATAATATACAAACAAACATAACAAGACTCAACTAGAGAATAACCAATAAGTGATGAAATGGCAAACATACAACCGAGAATATCAGAACTGTAAAAGCTAGACACACAAAAACCCCACAAGAAACTCAAAAACATACAAAACCAAACTAACAAAACACAAGACCCTGACACTGTTCACCACCACACTGGATTTTAGATCAGTCAGAATGTGACTGAAGACTTCCAGGTTTAATTCAAGGGCATTGACAAAAGAATTGCATTTGCTGTTTAGGAATTAAGGACATTTACACACCCACTCACCCATTTTCACAAATAATTAGACAAAAGTAATTGCTATATTTAAAATGTGCAGAGTACAGAAGACAAATTACCAAAAAAAGTGCACAAGTCAATGGGGTTAGTGAAATAAACATAGAAGTTTGTTCTGTAAAGCTGTCTAGTTTGCTGCAGTAATTCCTGCAGGGGAAACAGATTACGTGCTCAACAGCATTCTTCCATAAATGCTGTGGCCTGGGGTCTGAATTACAGTACCTATCATGCACATGTGTGCATGTGCTGTATGTACAATCAAGACCATCAGAGAACCTATCAGGGTTCTTTGAACCATCAGGTCCTTTCTTCATACTTGACTACAGTAATTTTCTAAGACATTCTGAGTTTTAAACCCTTCCATTAGTTTGACCTATGAGTCTGAATGGAATGCAGGGAGAGGCTTCCACCTAATGCTTAATCACACATTATGACATGCTACCATTTCTTCTGCTGCTTCTAATAGTTTTACTTTATTAAAACAATAAGTACAAATTGGAATTTCGTCACTTTAACAGGCATGAATTATTAGTGCTTTTCTGTATTTAATGTTTAATGACGTTTCATGAACGTCACAGAACTGTGGTTACTACCCTACTTATTAAATTCTTGTGTGAATGTTGCTGCATGAAGCCAGCCACCGCTCTCCCCCTCAATCCTTCACAGCCTCTCCATGACGTGCTGGACAGACACAGGAGCACGTTCAACAGCAGACTCATTCAACCATGATGCTCCACAGAACGCCACAGGAAATCATTGCTACCTGTGACATCACACTCTATAACTCTTCACTAACTGGACTAGTTTCTTTCTGTCGCCATACCTTGTACATATAGTGTTTAACTTTGGAGTTATACATGCATGTTCATATATTTTCATCTTCATTTTTCTGCCTTTCAGCATCTGTAACAAAATGCAATTTCCCCCCTGGGATTAATAAAGTGTTTTTATTCTGATTCTTCTTGTATGAGCCCCCCTTCCTGGCTACATGATGGGAGGCTCAGCATCTGTGCTCGTTCTTTTGTACTCTCTTCTTTACTGATGTCACTAAATACTGCCATAAATAAATGCAGTGACATTTTGCCATATGTGCCTGCTGTTCAACAGCCTCACTGTGCTTCTAATTGATACTGACAGGAGATGAACTGGATGTCTACCCAGCACAGCTTCACAGAGAAGGTGGAGGTTAAGTTCACCGCTAGAAGTGGTGATGGTTTTTGGATTAGATGGGGAGCGTATCACTTATTCACTGTTTTCTCTCTCTCACACACACACACACACACTGGAAGGCTGTGAGTTAGTCCACAGTTGTGACCATTAGGCTTCTGTCACAGTGTGCCTGTGTGGAGTGCAGGAAGAAGATGGGTTCAGTGTCAGTTAAATCTCTCCCCAGTTTCTTGTTGTTGTTTTGCTTTGCCTTTTCTCTTTGAATGTTTTATTCATCTGCTGGCATGTTGATTAAGTTAATGAAAGTAGAGACGGGAATTGGTCTCATCATGTTTTATGGATCAAAGACACAATGATGTCTGTGCTTCTTCACCCATGTGTTTTTCTACCAATTAGCCGAGTGGCTGATACAGCCTGGTGGATGCCGGGCCCCTGGGCTGATGCAGGTCGATTGAAGGCATGCGAGAGACACCCAGGGGAGTTTTGTTCACCTGGGTGTCAGAAACATCTCTCAGCACTGTGGTTGTGTATGTGCAATGTATGCAGCCAGCTGAGTATGCATTTACTGTCAGTATCATCGTCATCATGAGGTAGTCATCCTGTTTTTCCTGAGATTCAATCAAAGCATTCTTTCACTAATGCTGCTTCCCACAGAGGCCTTGGATTACATCAAAGTTGCTGTGTTGGTTTTCGAGTCTACAAGCTTCAGACAAATTAATGAGCGGATGTTGTTGGGTAATTACCATCAGCTGATCTGGTTTTTGTCTGCACACAAGAATGTTTGCTCCGTATCGCCTTTGCCTTCAGTCTTAAAATAGGATGTAATTTATTACTGGGGGATGGTTCCCAGATAGGCTTCAGTGTGACTGCAGCTATAAAGCATTTATTCCTTTCAGTGCATTTGATTTGAATATGGCTCATTTGACTTAATGAAGAAGCTGCACCGCTCATGAATGGCCTCTTTACAGAGAAGTTCAAATGCTAACAGAAGGTGGATGCTCTGCAGTCCTGCATGACTCCTGTAGACTGTCCTGGGTGGACAGTCTGTGTGTTTGACACTGTTCTCTGTGAGGCATGCTGACATGCTTACATAATTTTCATTTTAATGCCAGCACAGAAATGTAGCCACGGTAGATCTTAGACGTTCACAGTTTTCCTTATGCTACATTCATAATGTTATCTTGGACTGATCTTAGATGTCAAGATCAGTTGGTTTGTTAAATGTTTTTCACGATGTGTCAGATTAGGTAATCAAAAAGTCATAAACTGCTGCCCACAACTAGCCAGCAGACACAGAACAGCTCCTGTATGCTGACACAGTGGGACTTGAGTGGACATGTTTCCTCTGTAAGTAGCAAAGAATAAAGTGTGTGTGGCAGACAGGGTGGAGGGAGACTACATTTGAGTTTCATGGAGGGCATCAAAACTTGTGTGCTACATCCTTCTGCAGGAGAGAAAAAAATCTGTAAACAGAATCGAGCACATTGATGGTCACAGCACGTATTTTATTTCATAAGTGCAATAATGCTTTCTTCAGAGTTTAGAAAAATGTATGAATCATTTATGTAAAGCTATAAGGCAATTAAAATACAGAATAATTATGTGGAAATGCACTGGATTTGCCTTTAAGTTTTAAAGATGGCACTCTCGTAATTTGTAACTTGTGTTATCAGCTCTACATTAACATTAACATACTGTAGCAGTCACACACAAATATTGAAAAAAATGACGGTGCACTTTCCATAGAAAGAAGGAGATATCATTCATAGCTTTGCAGAATCAGCCAGTTTCACCATGTTAGCCTGGTGACAGGTTGGGCAGACTACAGATTGGCCCTTTACTAATCCTAGCTTTAAGCTCTACACTGTGAGGGAAAGTGTATGTGAGTCTGCAAGCTAGAAATTCTTGCATGTTGTTCTTTGAGGGAGCCTCTCATGAATAGTAGTTGGTAAACCCAAGACTAATTTGGTTCTACAAGTCTGTATAGCTGAGGCATGGTCAGGCTCATATTCTACAAATATAACAGACTCTCTACTGAATCAGACACCATTAAAGAGCATGATGTGATATAGTTAGTAAATATACAGCAGTTAAAGTGGTGAGGGTGTTTTCATCATTTTATTTATCACTAAGTGCAGTGAACAGAAGAATAAGTAATGTGGTGCAGCATTGACCGTCTGCTACAGGACTTGTTCTTACAATAGCTGCAGATAGTTTTTCATAACTCTGTCTATATGTTTGGATTTGTTCTTAAGCACCAGAATGCACTCTGGGATCAATCAGATGGTCCCCTGATCAATACAAGCATTTATGGAGGAACCACACAGCCTGTAGTGCATTCATACATGTCAGACCTTGAATTATCTAACGTTTTTGCTGTTGAAAGGAGAAGACAAGATGATGCTGTCCTGAGAGAAAGAAATTTGAAGCACAATAACGCTTTCAATATCAAAACAGATTCTAATTTTTGTTTGGTACATTGACGAAACATTTCAATTATATCCTACAGTCTAATTTCTAAAAGCTTTTCATACAGCTTTTAAAGTAACTAATGCAGTCTTATAAATATGGTGGGTGAAAACTAACCTCTGAAGCAGAAGTATAACCTGTCAAAAACTGTAAATGCTCAAGTAAGTAAATACACTATTTTTTTACTCACAGTGTCGTACTGAAGTAGGTTGCTTAAGATCTTGTACCTCTTCTGATCTCATCCATAAAGAAAACTGCTTATTATTGAGCCAAGCAAGCCCACACAGTGAAACCATTTGCCAGACGAGCTTGTTCTAAAGAATAAAAAAGTACATATAAATGTTCAGCACTGACAAACACATGCAGTGCTCTTCATTTCAGCACCAGTGCCCATAGACAGCTCCAGGCAGGTCCATGTCTTTGTTTTTACGCAGCAATACCTTTAACATGAAACAGTGACACATCATACAAGGTGAATCACACATCAGTCACCGAGTGTAGAACACACACACACACACACACACACACACACAAAAGAATGAGCAAGCTGTTGGATAAACTATGAGAGAATATGAACATTTTTACACAATAAAGTTATGTTTAGTCCACATTAGTTATCAGTAGTTGAGATGTTTTTATTTGTTGAATGAATGTGGTATGTTGCTTTTATGTTTTTTTCAGTCAAGTCTGTATGACTATCTCACTTAAACTTAATACAAATCAGTTTTAGTAATTATGAATATTGCTAAACCCATATTTAATGTTTCCACTATATGAATTAGTGTTGCTGACCTGAAACTGCACTTGTCAATGATAAATGTATTTTGTACATCCACCTCCTTCAGCTATAACTATTAAAACAACACATTTTGAAAAGCATTGAGGCAATAAACAAAAACATTCTCCTTCAATCAAGTAACTGTAGTTTCTCAATTTTACACAATTATAAAACTGTGTTTCCAAACAGCATCATATGCTCACAAGCTCACTTCAATCAGTTCAATCTTATATAGCACGTTCTGAGCAATGTACCCCTGAGAGTGCTTAACCAAGCAATAAGAGGACAAAAAGTGAAAAGAAATATATTAAAATAACAACACGTTACATCACACACAGCACGCTGTGTTTACAGAAGTAAATATGGATGCTACACATGTTAACATGTGAGTAAAACCTCACTTTCTTTCCAGTGACTGGCTTCATCAACACTGTCTGCCATGCTTGTTTTGTCCATTGTGTCCATTTGATTTTCCCGTCTTTCCTCCTCCGATGCAGAATTATGACATCTATCTCACTTCAGTGATGTAAAAGTCAGATGAAACGCAAGATTATTGTTCAGACTGAGGTCACTTTGAAAAACCTTGGATACCTATCCAATTTAAATGGACTGGTACGTATATGGTGTTTTCCTACTCTCACTGAGCACTCAAAGCACCTTTAACTGCAAGCCTCGTTTACCCATTCATACACACATTCATTTAGCATTTTATTCTATGCCTTTATGCGCGTTTAACCATCACACTCCGATGGATGCATCAGGAGCAATTTGTGGTTCATTGTCTTACCTAAGGATGCCAGGGATTGAACAGCCAACCTTCCCGTTGAAAGACGACTTGCTCTATCTCCTGTCCTAGGACCACATGCCAAAGTGGCCTGAATCTGATTTGAAAAATTGGATTTGTGCTGTTCAGACGGTCATAAAAGACTCAGATATGGATCACGTATGGGCAAAAAAAAAAAATCAGATTTTGCCTGCAGTCTGAATGTAGCCTAAGGTGCTCTTTTTATACCCAATCACATTACTGGCCTGTTCCCAGTTAACTTCATTACTTCCAACATGTTCCTCCAGTTTCTTACTTTTTCAGCCTTTTGTTGCCCTGTCCCAACATTATGGAGACATGTTGCTGCATCAAATTCAAGATGAGCTGGTATTTTTCATGAAACAGTAAAATGTCTCACTTTAAACATTTTTTTATGTTTTCTTTGTTTTTTGTGAATAAAATATTGGTTTATGAGATTGCAAATCATTGTATTGTGTTTTTATTTAGTTTTTACACAGCGTCCCAGCATGTCCTTTTTGGAATCGGAGTTACATATCATAGTGACTTAAATCTAATCTCCTTCAGTTAGCAGTTGTATTGTTGGGGAGAAAGGTGTCGAGTTTGAAGTTGTTTGGATGTGTCGCAGCCTCATTTTCGGGAGGTCTTATAAATAGGTCAGTGATTCTCAAACTGTGGCGTGGGCCCTGCTGTTGGGGCATAGAGCTACCAGTGGAAAGGATCTTTTGTTGTGGTAATGATGGTTAAAAATGGAATAAAGAATATGATAGAAAAAACTTGAGAAGCACTGGTGTAGATTAACTTTTATGCATCTACCAAGCCAAATTCACAAAGCTTGTGATGATGGACATTGTACTAACCACTGAAAATGTCAAAATATTTATACCACATATATACTGTAACCAGACCTCATGAAATGAGCTTTCTTATTCTTATTGAAGGTTTTTACTTTGTACTTGCTCTACACCTTATTGTAATGGATGGATATACATTTTGGCGGCAGTACCAGTCGTCCATCATTGTTTCTCACAGTCACCCAATGTTTGCATGTAACTGCAGAATGCTTCACACCACACCATTGGGTCCATTCCCTTTTAAACCATTACCAGTGTAGCAGTGTGAATATGGGTGCACCGTCAGCTGGAAGCAGCTATCTGAGACTAGCTCTGTCACTGCAGCTCTCAACTGGGTCACAGAGGGAAAAGGCTGGGGGTGAAATGGCATGTTTTTAATAAATAACTAAAACCGTAAGCAAAGCGCACACTTATTTGTCGAACAAGATATTTTTACTGTGCTGTACTGCACAAGTGCCTGTCCCAGCAAGTTTCTCATTTATCACAGGGGAGCGTTATATAAAAAGCCACTGTATTATTTGGAGTCACACAGGGTACATTAAGCACCATGTTCCAAGCAGACCTATGTCATATTTTTGTAGTGTTTTTTTTCTCTCTTGTTTGTGCAAAGCCAGATAAAAGGGGCATTAAAGGACAGTGTGATTAAGAACTCTATGGGGGATGATTCACTGGTGAGACAACAGCATGTGACACTTGTATCATGTTAACAGCAGCAGCAGGAGTGCAACATTTAGTGCTGATGCTGCTGCCTAGGATAGTTCCCCCAGCTATGTATTCACTGGCAAATGCAAAACAAGGAAACATGGAAATCAAGCATGGAAACTTAGGGAATAGGAATCGTCACTAACTCTTAACCAAAATGTAGGCCTCATAAAATGTCAGAAAAACAATGATTTAACAGTCTAAATTACTGCAAAAATGTTGGCTCCTGGTTTCTTTTTTCTACCTTATCCCTTTTTCAGTTGGTGTGGAGCCACTACCATTGAATTATGTGAAGCTTTTTATGTGAAACATCTACAGGATGGGCCTTAAAAAGGCATTCTCTAACTTTCTTTATAGTATTTTTATATGAGTGCGCAAGGATTGTTGTATTTTACTGATACTCTCTTGCAATTTAAAGGTCCTGTATCTTGAAAACCACTTTTATAGGGTTACACGTTTTTTGGAAACTTTGAGGTGCAAAATATGAGCTGTAAAAAGTGTGAAGTGTCTTACTGTCGGCTTTCTCCCAGATACCCCAGCAACAAAACAGCAGCAACTGAAGGCCTGGCAGGGCATCTCAAGGGAGGCAACACAGCATTTAGTGAGGTCCATGGGTTCTGGACTTCAGGCAGTCACTGACTGCAGAGGATTTCGACAGTGCCTAGATTTAAAGTTATGTTGCTTTGTCCCATTACTTTTGAGCCTCTGAAAATAGGGATCTATGTACAGAAATATTTGTGTTTCCTGAACAGTTGATCCAATTCTTTTGTTAAACCTCTTGATTTAAAGCTGGAAGTCTGCACTTCAATCACACCTTGCTTATAAAAGCCACTCTGGTGGCACAGACGGAACAATAAAACAAAATGTAATTGCTGGACCTGACTGTGAGCATTTTTAACAACTTTAGCTACACACAGACACAGTATAATGACGAGACCTAACCAGGTTTCGTTTTCACCTCAGTATGTCACACAAAGACATTTTGAAGCATATAGACACAAGATTCTCTTGCTGTGCTTACAGCAGGACTGTAGCTCACACCTGTCCTTTAGCACTTCATGGGTTCTGCAGTCCTTCATACAGTCCTCTCCAGAAGATAAAAACTTTTGCACATGAGCTAAAGTGTAATACATTCTATGACTTCAGGGGCTCCCTTCAGGTCCCAAGAAAGCTTTTCATTTGAAACTATATCTCAGTGACACTATCAGGACACCCGTTAGAATGGCTTCACATAGTGATAATGTCTGAATCGTTGCTCTTCAGTCACGTTTCCCTTGTCTCACTTGTCATTCTAATGTCTAATATCAGCTCTCAGTGCTTCAGGAGATCATTATACACTGCTAGGGTGACAGGTGGATAGCGCAGGCAGTGATTCAGCAGCGAGCTGGCGGTGTGGCACAAAGGTGATGTACGTGCAAGAGTCGTGGCAGAGCACCTGGAGCTCTTTCCTCAATGGTCATATCACTTTGACAGGGCGTCTGCGCTCTGCTTTCAAACCACATGGAACTCAGGCTCACACCATGCTCAGCAGGAGCAAGGCAGAGAGCAGTCACTAAAAATGTGATCGTTTTAGAGCAACCCTTATCTAGAACCTGCATGTGTGCCACAGCACTCCAACAGGAGTGACACTCACATTAGAAGATGTACAGTGCAGGTCTGCTGCTAATCTAGGGTTCCTTTTTTTTTTTACATGGTGCAAAATAAAAGTGCAGCAGCTCATGTGATGCATATTTGTAAGTCCATGAAGGGTGAGAAGGGTGTGTGGAGGCAGGAAACGAGGGAATTAGTTCCTGGAGTTCCATTACAGAAGCTGCTGCTGCTGCTGCACAAAAGGCTTATTTCTGATCGTCAGCAATAAGGATATTTAAAATAAAATGAATGCCTCGGCGACCATTTAATTGTACTGAGTCTGAGTGCTGGGTAAGTGTGAACATGGCCTCAGTGCTCAGAGCTGCAATTAGAGAGATGTCTGCCTGGTGGAACAGAAAGAATCATAATCCCAGCTAAGCGAGACCTGCGGTGGGCTTAAGGCTGGGGGGACTCAGTATTTAAAGGAACCTAATGAACAAGGCTCACTCCTGTTTGAAAGAGAAACTCCTGATTCTTGTGTGTCCATGTCATATGATGCCTCTGTTTCTGCTCCTGGGTGAAGCTGTTGTATGTTTGCAGTGCATCACAGCCCGTCCTGTTTCAGATTTCACCGCCTCTAATGAAGGTCGTCTGACCGCTCGCAGGGCTGAACAATGCGCAGGCCTCACTCTCCGAGTGGTGTTACCTTTCTGTTCCATTTGCATCATCATTACAGGAAACACTGGATGGAAACCTGTGTCATTTTATTTTTAATTTAAAAAAATCACTACTATCGGGGCGGTGGAAGTAAAAACACCAAACCTTGCTCAGTAAGGAGATGCTGTCTATCCAAAGACAAAGTGAGAATTCCTCACTGGTCTAGCTGAGACTGCTGAATCATCACAAAGGCTCTGGCTGCACAAATTAAGGACTGTGAATTTTGCATCATTATATGACTAGTAAGGATAAATAAAAACATGTGACTAAACCTCTATAAATGTACAAATTATAGACATTTCAAAATGTGGCATTCTGAGGTCATAGGTCGCTGTGGGTCGCAGGGAGAGCAGCTCTATTAGGAGGTCACTGAGGCGTTTCCAAGCAAACCAGGAGATGTAATTGGAATTCAGTTCAATTTTATTTTATTAAAGGCCACATAAATGTGATATATCTAATCTTCATTTTTCTGCCCCAAGATTTACATTCACTATATGTATGTAAACAAACATTTATATAGCTATATATTATATTATTACATCATATTCATACTCATATTCACTCATTTCTATAAGAAGAGAGTTCAGGCAGGGTGGAGTGGGTGGAGACGAGTGTCAGGGGTGCTTTGTGACAGAAGGATAGCAGCAAGAGTGAAAGGGAAGGTTTACAAGACGGTAGTGAGACCTGCTATGATGTATGGTTTGGAGACGGTGGCACTGACAAAAAGACAGGAGGAGGAGTTGGAGGTGGCAGAACTGAAGATGTTGAAATTTTCCCTGAGAGTGACCAGGATGGACAGGATTAGGAATGAGTACATCAGAGGGACAGCTCAGGTTGAGCAGGTTTGGAAACAAAGTCAGGGAAGCAAGGCTGAGATGGTTTGGACATGTTTAGAGGAGGGATAGTGGATATATTGGACAAAGGATGTTGAAGATGGAGCTGCCAGGAAGGAGGAGAAGAGGAAGACCACAAAGGAGG